>DVZL01004392.1:0-12969 GCA_018236625.1 Lasaia peninsularis | reverse complement strand
CACCCCACGCTTTTTACTCTGAATTAAATTATTTTGTTAATAACTTAAGTTTGGTAACCCCCTGTAACATGAACTCTTCATAACGTAGAATTATTTTGTAGTTTTTAGTTGTACAAGAAATAAAAGCGAGTTTTTTAGTTTTTTTCTTCGTATCTTCGATCAACGAGATTTGATCTAAAATTTACTAATAGACTTACATTTTATATATAGTGACTTAACTATATATATATATATATACCTTAGACTTCGTTCACGTAAGTAATGTCACTTTCATTTACACACGACTCCGTAGTGCAGCAAAGTAGGATACAGTCATAGGGCAATAAATTAGTTTTGCTAATCACGACCAACAAAAAGAAAGCAATGGCCATCTAACTTATGCAATTCAGAAATAAAACTAGACTCATTCACAGATTAGATCAAATTGGAATACACAAAATTCAGGTTTCCTCACGATGTTTTCCTTCTAACTAATAAAATGTATTTAAGTTAGAAAAAATGATTGGTGCATAACAGAATTCGAACTTGGACTACTGAAATAAAAGCCCGAAGCGCTAACCGCAATACCACCGAAGCTTCCATAATATAATTACAATTATTAAGACATTGCAGTCTATGTAAAAATACATGCCAATCGGGCAGCCGCGGCTACTAACAAAACGTAAGTAATGTTCAAAAAGTAACTCTCATAAATTTAAAAGAGTAAAATGATATTACTCTAATCAGTACATTAATACGTAAAGAAAAGGTTTTTGTCCCAATTTCAAGGTAATTACGTTAATGGAGGAATATTTGGCACAGTCAAAATATGTGTGGAGGAGTTGAAACAGCTAATGTCTTCTTAACGCCTTATATGTATATATTGACGTTTGTTTGACACCCACACATTTATGTTTTTTTTAGTGTAAGACTGAAACAAAAAAGTCTTATTATATGATGTTGATGTCAAACAAAAAAGGTCTTATTATACGATGTTTTCATATCGAACAAAATTTTTCGTCTCGGTGGTTGAGCGTAGTCGGTGTCCGACTTTAATGCAGGAATGCATAAGTATTTATCTTTGTCTACTCCTTCGAAGACGATATTTTTTTCACTATTTTTTATGTATCTGACATTCAAAAAATATTAAATTGAAAACAATTATTAAACACACTGTATAGAGTTTTGAGACATATTTCTGCCCAAAGCCATTGGAAATTCGTATATTCGCTTTTACTGCATTTGACAAGCGTTTCGAGGGCTGCATTGTTTAAGACAAGTACTGTTGTATTGCCCTTCCTCGCTCGATATACATAATATTTAACGTGTAATTAAATTTGTAGCCCGCGGTGTGCGTGTGTGTGTACAAAAACCTTCTTCAGATTAGTTTCATGAGCGAAAGCCTGTACGTTCTGTGCTTCTAGTAATTTGAGTCTTACATCTGTAATCATATATAATTCCTGAATTACAAAACCTAACCTTTTAGAAACCCCAGTTATAAGAAGAAAAGTACACACACATATCTTCACGCCAAGTCCCTTCCGAGGTAGACAGATTATATCGAGTGCCAAGTGTCACGATTTCTACAAACTTGGCGAGCTTCCTCCACATTGTCTCACACTTACATACATATGAAGAGAGTATGAGTACATACTCTCTTCATATACCTAAATACGCTGATTTTGAATACTTTTAACATACTCTCACATAATACACGTGCTATTTTGTTGTACAATGTCATCGTATTAATTTATTTAACAATGTATTCATGTGATATTACAAAAAAATAAGAAAACAAAAAACATAACACAGAGTACAAAAGGTGAGTTTATCTCTGACAAAAGGTGTCTTACAGTGACAGCTAACCTAGGATACAGAATAAATATAAAAAAAAGAAAGACGTAGTGTGAAAACTAACCAAATCATTACATATTATAAAACAAAGTCACTTTTTTGTCTGTCCCTATGTATGCTTAAATCTTTAAAAATAAACAACTGATTTTATTGCGGTTTTTTTAATAGATAGAGTGGTTCAAGAGGAATGCTTTTATGTATATAACATGTATAGTATATCCGTGCGAAGCCGCGGCGGGTCGCTAGTATACAATATAAAATCATACTATCAGCTAAGTAACATAATTATATGTTACCGGTAGTACCAGTAGTAGTGTTACCGAATTAGGGTAGAAAGGAATACGTTTTAGGAATCTGCAAAATTAGTTGCCTTTTAAAAGCCGATAATAACCTAGATCTCCCCAGGTACTTCTACAGCCATCCACATTCGCATTGTAATACCTGTTTTGCCAATATTGCATCTTTCGTTCTTTCCACATGGCCGAACGATCTCTTTTTTAAACACACCATACCATAAATATTGTCAATAAATAAATATCGTACCTCCCAAATACCCAAGGGGTAGTTAAACTTAAGACTTTCTTTTAATCCGAATCTTAAAAAAAAGGAGTTTATTTAATTATACAACATTTTAATAGATTACATTTACGTCAACCTTAAGTGCAGCTCTACACATTATTTTAGTTATTTTTTTTAATTTCGTTTATTTTTTGTTTAGTTTCTTTCTTTGTTTCTTGTTGTCATATGTATTTGTGAATTTATTTGACTTTTTCTATGTATGTGTAGTGTTTGTTGATTGGTTAAGAAAAGTAAGTACTATCATTGTTTAAACCAAACAGCAAACTTACGCAGATTGCAAACTTATCATCTTTGATTACGTGTTTCTTTTCATCAGGAAATACATCCGATTCTCTGTCTTGGAATCTTAAAAAATCGACGATTGAATAAAGCCGCAAAAGTGAGTTGCTGTTATAATGTTTACAATCCCTGCAGCTAAAGGCTGCAATAAACAAAATAACCGAGCGATCCTAAGATGATATGTTTGTATGACATAAGGGCGGCTACATCAAACCACATAGACATGAACTTGTAAATAACATAGAGCAGTGGACTGAGAATGTAGCCTTGAGGGACACCTTATTATTTTACCGCACTAATACTAGATTATGGTTAAGCCTGCAATTTGTTTTATCTATTGTGGGTTAAAATAATGTATTAAAGCAATATATTTATCAATATATGCTAGTATTGTTCTGATATAACGATGTTTTATTTAAAAACTATAAATTCTTAATCTACTACTATAAAAAAAATATTCAACCAAAAACATACCAAAAATTAAAATGGCGAAAACTAGAACTTTCGGAGTAGGAAAATGTAAAATTTAATTGAATTCGGGTCAGCTGCAGTGCAACAATCTACTACTGTAAAGGAAAACGTACTAATACCAAATAGCTCCTGAGACCCATTTAAATATTTATATGTGTAAGATCTATCTTGGATTCACCTGTAGTTTTGTTATGAAAGTTATTATCCTAGATGGTAAAGTGGTCGTTATACCATTACGCAGAAAACTTACATATATAAGTATAGAAATCTATTGAGTAGAATTTCAAGTACTTTATCATGAGCCTCCCTTATTTTAGCCTAAAAATTATATGCATCAATGTTGCCAACTTGTCGATTTCTACAATCGAGCTACGTTCGGAAGCCTTATCATCCTTTGGAATCTTGATTTTGTTCAATCGTGTACATTTATTTGTGATAAATTTACGTACATTACTGATATTTGAAGTAATACCAAGGCCATAATTTTTTTTAAAGATGAATTTTATTATATTGAGTTCATCCCTGTACAAATATTCCTATCCCTTTCTTTACCAAAGAGGTGAACACAGGAGCATTTTAGTAAAACTCCGCTTCGTTCGTATGTCAGTCTTTCCGTCACCAGTCTATATCTTAGTCTGTAATAGCTAGAAAGTAGAATTTTTCACAGATTATTTATTTATGCTGCCGTTATAACAAAGAGGTTCCCATACAATAAATATGTTTTTTGCCGTTTTTATAGAAAATACTACGAAACCCTCCGTACGAGACGCCCACTCGCACAATACCGGTTTTTTTCGTTACATATTCGTATTTTCACGTTTCTTTAGCTCACAACAAATTACATAAAAGTTGTGACTACAGCATTTTTTGTTGCAGTTAAAATAAGTAAAAGTAACGTCTATAGGCTTAAAAGTAACTTAAGTTTACTAAAGGACTTAAAGTAAGGATTGTAATGTAAACGCAGCAAAACGGCAAAAAACCGACTTAAAAGTCATCAACATGTCTTAGGAAATACTTTTTTATTTCGTTTTTGTTGCTATTAAAAGATAAAGTGTACCTATAAAATTTGAAGAGATCCCTCGATTTCCCCAGGATGCCATCATCTGATTTTGACATTGTGATCATGGGACCACCTGTGAGGTATACTCTTTCAAACAAAAAAAGAATTATCCAAATCGATT
This sequence comes from Lasaia peninsularis, assembly GCA_018236625.1. NCBI lineage: Eukaryota > Metazoa > Arthropoda > Insecta > Lepidoptera > Riodinidae > Lasaia > Lasaia peninsularis. The sequence continues at coordinate 8,626 of DVZL01004392.1, read as the reverse complement.
CAGGCGTTAAAAAAAAAGATTCCGACGACTTGAGAACCTCCTCCTTTTTTTAAGTCAGTTAAAAAGTACGACCACGTCTGTAAAGTAAAACTTCGATATATTTGAATCCCGATAAAAATGCGAACAAAGACAAGTATATATTATATACATATATATTTATAAAACTTCATAAGCCTTCAAGATATTTCATTTGGAAAGACCTTTGTGAGTAAATACAGAGAAAGGTACGGAAATTGTTGTTTGTGTAGCGCATTACTCATTAATAGGAGTAGCAGGGAGAAGCTTCGACCCGCAATAATATTAAACTAGCTGTAGCCGCGACTTGGTCCATGTTTTTATTCAATTATTTTATTTTATACATAAAATAAAAGTTGCCTAAGGTAATCCTTATTACATCAGCCTTTTAGAGACCAGCGGTTACAAACAGACAGACAGACAAAAATCAAAAAAAAAAATACTATATGTAGTACCTTGTAAACAAACATATGCATTTAGTAAAAAGCGGTTTTCCCTATGTTCGTCCGGGTCCTCTGTGTATAATAGACCATCTTCCTTTCTACCAGGCAGCTCTTAAGAGGCGAGCATAAGTTATCAAGGTCATTGCCAACATGATCACTGGTGATAAAGTGCTGTACAGCGGCTCGCCCGGATAGGGATCCACCACCTTACCAATTTCTACCGCCGTAATGACAATGTCGTGTTCCGGTCCTACCATCCTACCCGGCAGCCGGTAGACTTGCATGCCAGGCCCAACACCCCGGCCATAGGACAGCGACGCAGACCACGATTGTCTCTTACCATCAGGAGACCCGTGTGCCTGTTCGTTTCCTTATTTCATAACAAAGCGTTTATTTTAATATTACATACAGACACTCCAATTTTATTAATTTATGTAGATAGAGTATTATTTTACAGTTTAAATTGACAGACTTTTGAAAAATTTGCTAGTTTTGTTTAGAAGATTATTATAGCTATGTAGTATAGAAGCTGATAACAATGTAAAAGTTATATTCAGAGTTCACGCAAAAAATCTTACCAACCCTGCCCATTTCATAGTATAAAATAAATAAATAAAAGAGGTAGGCAGAGGTAATTATGTACCCACAATTAGCCGACGACATTAGGTCCCATGATGTGACAGGTGGTTAGTCTGACGACATATCGGGCAAGAATCCAATCCTGGGAAAGCTATGTTATGCAGATAAACTAAGAAATCCATTCTTCCCGGAATCCGGGACCTTACGCGTCACAGTCGATCGCAAGCCACGCTAGACTTTTTTAACTTTGTAAGTTTAGAATATAAATAAATGTAAAATAAAAAATAATAATCTAGTAACAGAAGTAGATTTCTATTTTTACCGCTGATAATGAAGTAAACGAGCAGGGGAATAAAAACGTAATTGCAGCCAGGAGTATTAATATAAACTGGCCAAGTTTGAGTCGGACTGGCGTACGAAGGGTTCCGTACCATTATGTATAAAACGGCAAAAAAAATCACGTTTGTTTTATGAGAGCACACGTTTGTTGTATTTGTTGTTTTAGAGGCTACAGAAATACGATTTCTATGAAAATTTTATTTTTCTAATTCATACAGTTATACACCAGGCTGGGTATAAGAGAGATAGACGGACAGCGAAGGCTGATTAGTAGGATTCCAATTTTGCTCTTTCAGTACGGAACCCTATAAAACGGTTGCCTTAGATTCTCCGTATCTAAGAAAATAGAATAAAACTTAAATTATTCCCTCGCGGAATAAGCACGTTCATTTTGTTCCAGCCAGTCGTGAGACACGCACCCTTCAATTGATAACAGAATATAACTTAATCCGAAAGCAAGAAATTCTTCACGCATCGATATCTCGGGACAAAAATCGAATAAATCGTGAACCGAGACAATCGAATCACGAATGTCGATTCTTTACTCGCCAATAAACCGGACCGCCATGTTTTTGCTCACAAAGAAGTTGCGATCCGGTTTGAATACGAAATCTGAATAATTTAGAAAATTAAAGATCGCCTATGCTTTGTCTTTGAATACAATAGACTGTATTTGAAAGTTTAAACTTGTGTTTTGTTGTACTTTTCATTTGTCTTCTTGTCAATCGGAAATGCAACCGCCAAGGTTCTGGGTTCTTACTTTTTGTTTTGTCTTGATTTTTAGGGTTCCGTACATTAATGTCAAAACCCTATAACTAAGGCTCCGCTGTCTTCGTCTTAGACCCACCCCGTATTACGTCAGATGATATCGGAGTCGGCTACCTAATCTAGGGGATTGGACTAGGTCACCAGTTCTTACGCAAAGCGACTGCCATCTGATTTCTGCAACCCAGAAGGGAAACTAGGGAATCCGGGTTTCCCCACGACGTTTCCCGTCACTCAGAAAATGTACATAAGTTAGAAAAACTTATTGATACTACGAACTTGGACTACCCGAATGGAGATTCGGAGCCTGTACCTCTAGGCCACCGCCGCTCCAAAGACTCCGCTGTCCGTTTGTATATCCCTCAGCAAGCTGTATCTCATGAACCGTGATAACTAAAAAGTTTAAATTTTTGAAGGTTATATCTGTTTCTGCTTTAACAATAAATACTAAAAATAAATATTTAAAGGCTCTTATACAACACGTGATATTTTTGCCGTTTTTACAGGTAAATGGTACGGAACCCGTCGCTGGTTCGCGCTTGGCCGGTCTTACTAACAAGCAGTTGTCTTGAGTAGTTTTTTTATGTAATAAGGTAGGTATCTTATACATTTAAACGAGCAATTCTTGTACATATGTATATCAATGATCTTGGAAACGGCTCCGAAGATTTTCTCAAAATTTTGTATTTAGGGGATATCGAGAGCGATAAATCGATCTAGCTAGGTTTTATTTTCAGGTTTCGTTTATTCGTACTGTTTTTGTTGAATAAAATCCTCCCCACAACATAATTAGAATATGAAGCTACCGCAATAATTTCGCCACCATTTATGAAATTACGGTTTTTACACTCCTAACTTCTACACCATAACCATACGTAGTACTTTTCACTTTAATTTGGTTAGCTCTCTGTCTGCGAGTTGAAAAAGTCAATAAGAATGAAATAAATGTTTAATATTTGAGAAAGGGCTTTGTTAAGAGAGCAATCTCCAGATAACACTTTTAGCTTAATGTAATATTTTTAAACGAGCAATTCTTTTATATTTATTTATTTATTTCTACCAGCGATATCGGAAACGGCTATAACGATTTCGCTGAAATTTGGTAATTAGGGGCTTTAGGAGGTAAAAAATTTATCTAGATACGTCGTATACGAACTGAAGTTAAATATTGATCTAGATAGATCTTATGAATTGTGTGAATCATGACATCTATACAATTTTGTCGGTAGCAGTTTGTGTCAAACAGATTTCGGAGATTTACCGTTAGTAATTTTGACTAAAAAAAGAACTAACAAGTGAAACTCGGACGCTTGAGTCCAGATTATTTACTACCACTAAGTCGAAAATCATAGGACGTGATATTGCCTGTTCGTTCAAGACTGGCCAATCTCTAGAGTGTCGCCGATATAAGATTGACATAGTTGTTTAATATTCTTATTAGTAGTTCTTATTAGCTTCAGTTTGACAGCTGCTCGAAAATCTTTTTTTTACTAATCGATCAGTTGCAAAGAAATTTTCGGATACAGCCTCAAGAATTTAATATACCTGTTAAAGATAATAATAGGGTGTTTTATAACCTATATGGGCCGTTCAAAATTAATTTCCACGTTGCAAAATCACTTAACCGCCTGTTAAGCTAAATGGTCGCTACACTTTAATTACTATGATTTAATTTTATCTGATCCAAACGAGCTTGAAGAGCTCCAAGCAGTTTTAAAAAACTGCTCAATGTCTGTCATGACTGCGATTTTGTTGCTAATTATTTCAGTTATCTATTAAACTTAGAGAATGATCTATTAAAAACTATTTTAAGAACATTAAAAGTAAACATGGTAAAAAAAGCAAAATCAATTGCTTTTAATAAATAATTTATTTGTAACATTTGCAAATAATTTATTGATTTAGAATTTATTTTAATACTATAAAAAGACAGTAAATCAGCTTTATAAGCTAGACATATGCCGTATAAAGTAAGTTTCTTGAATAAAAACAAACTTATTTTATTACCATAAGAAGGTAATAAGTCAACCATAAAAGCTAAACATTTGCTGTGTTGTTACTGACTATTTTTCAATCCTTCAAGATACAGAAAATAGTAATTTCCCCAATTTTTTTTCGTCATATTTATTTTAAGCCTAAAAATTTGGAAATCACAATTTCGCCGATGTTTGAAATATACTCACCAATTATGACCAATTAATGTTTAAATTTAATTGAATATCTATTGAATAAAGCCAGACCAAATTACGAAATATACCAATTATATGTCATACAATTTGGCGTGCTAAAAGTTATTTATCGACCTTGAAATTTTATATCTTCATCTTCAGGAAAACTAAGCCTGACCAATTACTGAATTATACTGACCAATTATGACCAATCATTTAAGTCGTTTTACTTGTCAAAATTTCAACTATCTCCACAAAACTCACAATAACAGCTAGCAGCAAGAATGAGTTAGCAAAACCTGTAGCTTCATGGTTGCACATGACGAAAAATATGTAACATTAAAAAAAATAAATAATTAAAAGTGTATCATTAAAAATGAATTAGTACGGTGTAAAATAACTTAATTGTTTTTTAAACTCATCCCTTATTACATTTTAATTGGTATATCGTTTAACTTATCAGATCGCATATGAGCTCATACAGATTCTTTTTATGACTCTGGAGTGGTTTTGTCTTTTTTTGCTTATTTTTGTTTTATACTTTTTATTTGTACTCGCTTTATTTCGTTCCTTCATCAGATGATATCGGGTTGGCTAATCTAGGGGATTTGACAAGAGCTCCAGTATTTACGCAGATTGTAAAATCTGGTACCGTTATTACTTAATTTGGAATTCGAATACGCGAATTAAATTTCATTATCATTTTGTTTACTGTATAATAACTTTTTTTTGTATTTTTTTTTGATATTTCAAAAAGCACTAAGTCAAATGCTATAACATTAATCCTGATCATCCTTGAAGAACCTTTTTTTTTTAAATAAGAAAAATCAAAATACAATTGAAAATAAACACCAACCAAGTGCAAATTAGACTCGCGCAGGAATAGTTACGTAGCATTATCATTAAAAACTGCCAAAAAATAATTTCTGTTATAAGGAGCCTCTTTCAAATATTTATTCTATTCTGTTTATACTATAATCTGCGAGTGCGAGTCACAGATTATGAAAAAAACAATTTTTATTTCAAAAAATTAGACAGCCGAGTCTTAGTATGAGAGATCCGTTTTTACCTTTAGGGGATATGGAATCCTAAAAACACTGTCGAATTACAAACCCTCTTTTTTATTTTTCTAGAAGCGATCAGCACCAACAAAAGCAACATCTAATTACCCACTGAATAGTCTTCGTTACGACTATTATACGCATATCAAAGGACAATAGTTTGGCCTACTACCATCAGTTCAATGACCATATAATTAGAACAATTGTCGTAATTTACAATAATCCCGCCATTTGTTCTTTGTAATACGTGACTTGCACTTACAGTACCATTGTGCCATGTGCCATTTCTGCAGTCTCACTCATGACACCAATGGCATATATATGTATAGATATATAGAATATCGTCTCTGTGGTGTAACGGTACGGTTGTCGCCTGTTAATACCATTAGATGCGTAAGGTCCCAGGATCAATTCCCAGGTCGGGCAACTTTTCTTAAATGTTTTTCAGATTATTCTGAGTAAGCATTACATTGCCCGGGATCGGAATATGCCCCAAGTGGCCTTTCGGCTTGCCATCTATCACATCATGGGCCCTAGTACCTTGGCTAATCGTAAGTGTTCTAGTATATCTACTGGACTTACGAGTCGTGGATATACTAGCACAACTCTGCCTACCCATTCGGGGATAATTAATAGGCGTGAAAATACTTTCTTATTTGTTTATAGAAATGGAACCGGCAGAGATGTAAGACACTCTGGTAGACAGAAGGTTCTAAGGGTGGCTCTTTTCCGATAGTTTATATGACAAGAAATGTGAATTCTCCATGTTGGTCCGGGTTCCGTTGTAGAATAGACCAACTGCCTTCCACCCAGGCAGCTCGTAAGATTCGAGCGCAGGGTCTATTGTAACCAACACCGTCACATTGACTCGCCCGGATTGGTACCACCACCTTCTTGCCTCAATAGCATCAGTGCTCGCCATTGTCGTGTTCCGGTTTGCAAGGTAAACTTACTCCACACAAGAGGTTTACCATCCCAGCCTCAGGTTGACAACGCACCATTTCCACCTTGGGTGTCTATAGGCGTGACAAATTTGACGAAGGGTAGTAAGAATTATTTTTCCGTACCTACTTATCTATTTCACATAACTTCTAAATGACTAAACGGTTTGGGTTGAAATTTTATATTTTATCCGGTAGGTGGTACTGCTCTCATTATGTCAACTACGAACTAACCGTGGGAAGCCGGGCTGGGCAGCTAGTAAATAAAAAGATGAAAGCCTATTCATGATAATTACCAAACAAAAAAAACAAATGTCTGTAGATAATGTGTCACTAGCTCTGGGACTACATGGGAACATTTATAGCAGAGTGAAAGTATAGTACAGTATATAAAAACGAATAGTAAAAACCCTTTGTACGCAGGCTCCGATCGACATCGATACGTGGTAGACGAGGAGGCGATACTAATTCAATATCATCCAATTAAACCTTCCTGCAATTACTTCTGGCCCGCAGGTGCCATGGATTATGTGCCGCTAGATGGGGCTATAAGGGCTTATATTTTATACGTTTGTTTCAAAGAATTTATTTTTAAAAAAAGAACATACAATTTGTTCATTTATTATGAGAATCTTCACTATCACTATATAATATCAAAGAAAGTCGTTTTCTCTGTATCTTCTGTGTATGCTTAAATCTTTAAAACTTTTGATGCGGTTTTCTTAAATAGATAGAGTATTTGAAGAGGAAGGTTTATAACATGTATAGTATGCCCGTGCGAAGCCGGGGTATAACTATGTATAACTATATACAAGGTATAATTAGTCAATTTAATATTGGCATGGTGTCTATCCGATTATGATACGATTTTTTCATCCATATGTATGTGAAATATGTAATATAATTTAATAACTTATCTATTATATTTCTAATAATTAGCCGCGCCCGCGACTTTGTCCACTTTTTTATTTACGCTATTGTTTGATTATCTGCATTGATTTTTTAACATCGCAATTAAACTAAATTTATTAAGTTGTTTTAAGTAAATATGATGTTATTGTGTCATAATATATCAACATGTAACTTATTATAGCATCTCTTTTTTAATCATATCGAAATTGTATTAGGTAGGTACCTACATTTCATAAAGAAGTCCCTCTTACAGAGGCTAATGTCGATTACCTTATTAAATAGATTTAACTGTCATTAGTTTTCTACAGATAGAATCAAATATTTGAATGTACGAATCAATACATTAAACACCTCTGAGATCTAGTGGGGTCAGTAACTACCTTGATGAACGATGTCTCAGGTTCAATTCCCGCGTAGGGAAACTTGTTATTATAAGTTTTTTCATATTAGATTTGTGCCCGATGTGACAAAGGACTTGCCACCTGTCACATCATGAGACCTAATATCGTCGGCTAATCACATGTACCTCGGACCGTAACCGTGATAATATTTATTTATATATTCAAAAGGGTTGATCACTCTTTTCAATGTCATATCCAGCAATCATTGATCTCAGTAAGTCAACTTGTTGAACAAATTGTTTCATGTAATTAATATTATCTCTGAATATATCTTGGTCATTAATATTATCTCTGAATATCTCTACACCTGATCATTATCGGGCTCTCCGCTTTGTTCCTTTTATGTCTCGTATTCCTTTTTTAGAGGTAAAGGAGTAAATCGATTATTAATATTACGTTTTTTTAACTAGACCGCTCTAGTATCTTTTATTTATTGAGGATGATTAATTCTTTAAGTAGATTACTAATGGAAGTTGTATTTCACGTAATTGAAAAGTTTTTTTTTGTAGAAATACTTATTGTATAATTTTATTTAATTAATTTAAACATGTTTTTAAAAGCTAAAGGAACTATTCGGAAAAAATTATGATAGAAAAGGCAGTATAGCCGTAGATCATAGCCTATTATTTAACGGTAATTTAGATTAAAAATTACAATATGTTTTTTAACTTGGTTAAATTTCACAGCTAGGTAGATATTATGAAACTAAAGGTACTATCTGGAAATTATACGACTAACAACGACTTTCTAAACCTTTCTTAATGCTAGTATTGTGAAGTTGATAAAATGAAAATAAACCGGCCGTGCGAGAGTGAGGTACTATGTCCCTATATAATCAAGTAAAAAAAACATGTGGTTTTATTTCTTTTTTTTTTTTAGTATGATTATCCCAAATGGGAAAGGCAAAGGAACTGATTCCATACAGCATGTCTTTCGTATTTTATTTTTCATTAATGATGGGATATCCATGGAAGGTGAGGGTGATAAGATGATTCCATGGAA
>DVZL01004391.1:0-12969 GCA_018236625.1 Lasaia peninsularis | reverse complement strand
GAAAATAAATCACTTAATACATTTTATGTTAAAAGTAGATACTGATATTGTAATAATAAATATAAACTACTATATTATCCTTGTAAAAATTGAACTTATCAATTATTTATAACTTCATAATATTGTTTCAGGTAAGTTGGCGTAATAATAGGATAGAAGCAAGAACTAAAAACTTCGCATGTTCTTTACTATGACTTTCACATGCAAAAACATTATTGAAGCGACTCAATCAAGTGAGACTTATAAATTTATTCTCAACGTAAGTTCCGCTTCGTAACCGAAGCATCTTCAAAAGAACTAGATTGTACTCCACGACTAGAGGCAGTAAAAAATATTAATTAATTTTATTTTTGTTGAACGATTACGTAACTTTTATCAATTATAATATGGCATTTTTATTGACTTTTGAATCCGGCGAACATTTTTCTGATATATATCAGCGAGAGGCATAAGATATATTAAAAAAATACTATAATATATCGAGTCGTTTCTGAGAAGTGTAACCACAGAGATTCCGATAGAACATTTTAATGTGTAAATAGTCGTAATCGTTCGATCTCTTAATGAAAATTATTATAATATATTAGACCTATCAGTTTTGTATAATAATTACTTCATTATGGTGTGTCTTAACTGAACCAAATTTCATATGATAAAAATCAACAATATCGGTTCGGGTAAATCGAAAAAAAAAAGTTAATAGTTTTGAGGTTGTAAACAAAATATACAGTTGAATAATTGATAACCTGCTCCGATTTTTCGTCGGTTGAAAAAAACAAGTCTGTAGAGTTTCTTTCATTTTTTTCAAAAAGTAAGGCCGCGATGATAATCCAGTGACATTTTTGTATTTATATCGAAGCTCTCAAGTACAGTTTCTATGAAAATAATTCTGGATTAAAGCAATTCACAAGTAATATAAAAGTAAATACACCAAGCAAATCCGAAAAGTGTGGGTAGTTGAAAATTAATGCCAAAGTTGATGAAGTCTCTCATAATGTTTATTTGCAACACAATATTAAATTGCTACAACTGAAACATTAAGCTTATAACGAGATACACAGTTCATTGTCGAGACAATTTCCTGGATAATTTTACAAGTATCTTCCATAACAGAATTGCTTAAAATTTAAGTTCGTTTTGAAGTTTCGTTCAGTTTAATGTTCATTGCTTTCCCGAGCAGGGCGTCAAAGCTACTTATTTGAAGCGAGTTTATGATCCAATTCTTGTTTGCCTCTAAGCGTGCAAACTCGGGAGCTCGTTCTGATTTCTCCCCATTCCTTTTAAAAAGCTTTGCCGAAATTGAAATGTGGTTACGTTTTTATTATTCATTTTTCGTTCGTGGTTTATTGCCCTTGGAATATAAGATTTGTGTGAATTTTATTGTCTTCCCTCTTTATTAACGTCTTATGTTTGGGTTTTATTCAGTTTGCAATGATTTTGCTTAGTATTTGGCTATACATCTTTTTGTAAATCAATCTTATTGCTTATTCGTAGTCTATGACCAGTTTGTTTTTAACCTTTTGTGATTATGAAGCTAAAGAATATTGCTAACCCCATCTGAGTCGGCAAACCTTCCTTTGTACCAATTTAATGTGAACAATATCAGAACAAATCGGCCTAGTGAAAGTAAAATAGCCGGCCCTATGAGATATACAGATAGAATCTACAATGTACATTGTTTTATGTGTTAGGTAGTTATTTAAAATTTTTTGATAACGGGACAGATCTCATTCATATTTTTTTTTAGAGAAAATGTTTGGTTTGGAATAAACATGCCACCTAACGACATCTTGTGATAGCGCACGTGGTTAGATTCGTGTGTTTTTCCCATATTTCTATCCCTATTAAGTATTCCATGTTTTACACTGTCTTATTATTTGCTACTGTTTAGAATTTTATGAATAATTAGCTGCTTTCCGCAACTTACCCACGTGACACCAGTAAGCAAACAACCTGAATGATTAACATCAAACACAAACTTTCACCGCCTAATTTAAAACATTTTTTGAAAGAAAAAAGGAATGCTATAAACTTTTTTTAATAGTAAAATAATCACATGTCCTATTTCAAGTAAAAAGTTTGAAGTAAAAAGGTTATACCCAAACATGCATATTAATAAAAATTTTAAAGACTGTAATTGTGAAATGTTTATGAAGTTTTTAACACCAATATTAAGGCACATGGACCACCGCGAAAACAACAGATAATTTCTCTAACCATTGATGAAGTCAGACGAGGGAACCTACTCGTATTTACGCTTTGATTTAGTGTAAGCGTGCTTACTCATAGCGGCATTAAACTGGTGATTACCAATTGAGTCAATTTGTGAAGAAACCAGACTGTTTGACGACAATTTAAGACGCATTCGTCACTCAATTATGGGGTTTGTTAGAATAATAAATACAATGAAAGATGGAAGATGAAGAATGAAAGATGAAAGAATGACAAAACAGATATTTTTACTTGTACAATGTGAATGTGGATGGCTGTCGGTACCCGAGAAACCTAGATGGACATTCCACAGATCAGGATTACATCCTGATGATAAGAGGACCGGAGCCTATATCTATATAGATACAAAAATCAATGCCACTTTTCGTTGTAATTTTATAACTCAAGGACGGGCTCACCTGTCAAAACTTTTAGGCTTCGTTCAGACTATTTAGTAGTTAGTTTATATTGTAAAGTTTGCACAAAATCGCATTTTTGTAACAAATGAATTCAATAAATGGCAGATTATTTTGTAAATGGAGATTTTGCTGTCAAATTTAATCTTTTTTCAGATGGGGATTGTGCTGTCAAATTGAAACTTTTTTCAGTGTTGTCAGTAAAAGTATGTTCACTTTATGCGTAGTGAATGACGTAAGTGAAATGAATACGCATAAAGTGAACATACTTTTACTGTCTTTTACGCATATGGTGTACATCATAGGTATAGATGCGTCGCTGTCGAGGTTGTAGGCCTACTGGCTACCCTAGCTTCCCGTACGTAACAAGACCATTGTGGCGACAGAAGTGTAGGTAGATAGGTAGTCTGGTAACTATTTTATTAGCTCAATAAATAAACGATTTTCACAGCATTTGTATATAAACATTTTATTTAAAGATTTTCGAGCTTGAGTTAACATCTTTAAGCAAACACAATTTCAAATCATTATTCAAAGGAAATCTTGAAATATGAAATTACGTATTAAGTTATTGAAGTAGGGTAAGTGGTTTGAGGGTGCAATGGAGGTGAGAGCCACTCAGAGTTTCTCGTCCGGCGTTAGACTGAATGCACATTCGTCCAAATCGTATTCACAGTGTTGCCACTCCCAGTATTCAATTTAACCAAGATTTTAGGAAAAATCGTAAATAATTTGTGTAGACCAGATACAAATATACAGGTGTAGACTCAGTACTACATAATCTTGCTTAATTGATATACATTTAAGTTAATAACAATATGCTACAAAAGAAATAGTAACGTAATAACAAAAAAATACGGTATCATACGGCGGCACTATTATCACTACATATTATTAAACAAAGTCACTTTCTCTGTCTGTCCTTATGTAAGCTTAAATATTTAAAACTTAGCAACGGATATTGATGTGGTTTATTTAATAGATGGAGTGATTTAAGAGGAAGGCTTTTATGTATGTAAAATGTATAGTATACCCGTGTAAAGCCGGGGTGGGTCGCTAGTTATTTATATAATGTCTATTACACGTATGTTAATATACTCGAAAGTATATTGAATTGAGGACTTTATTGTTGTCCTTTAGTCATGTAAGTACTTATAGGATACAAATATGTCTTATGATTCATTCATCGTAATAAATATGAATTCTGAATTGAGTTTAAACAGTTATTGATATGAAAGGTAAAATAAAATCTCTCTAGTAGATTTCACCCTGTTTCAAATGTAGGTACAAAATTTATTTTAAAATGAAATAAATAAATAATTATTGTCTTGCCTGTAGCCGTGCTCATATATTATGTGACAGGTGGCAAGTCCGGGCTTCGTGCATCAAAATCAGACACACCGGCGAGGCACTTAAAGATCTTTAAATTTCCTTAAGTCCGGGGAAAATCTCCACCAGTAGAAACACTGCGTATCCAGTGGTGAGGAGATTGCTTAACTTGTCGCTTCTGATTGAATTCACTCGAATCGCTTCGGCCGTCTGACCCGGAAAATTAACCCAACCAAATAAACGTCCATATGTGTCGAGTGGTTACAAGGATATGCAGATTTATCAAATCCTGTGGTTTTAAAATATATTACTATGCAAGTTTTATTTATTCGACGAAATATTTTGGCTGCTGCGGTTCAAATGTTACGGGCACTTTTGCGTTTTTAATTAAAAAATGGAATGTTTTTAAAACTTTGAGAGACCGGTCGACGGTTTTGCGTAATTTATGTAATTTTAGATACGTATCTGTTCACGTAGACATGAATCTATTCGCTTAAAATTAAATCTGACCCTTTTAGTTAGGCTTAATTGACAATTTTGAACTCTCTACATTTAAAACAAATAAATAAAATTGGAGTACTAAGGGTGGTGGGCAATTATAACATATATATTAAAGCCGAGACAATTAAATTAAAACTCGATATAAAAATGCACACCGCCATCTATTTTCAGATGTGGTATTAAATTTTAATTTATAAAAATAAATAAAATTGGAGTGTTTGCATGTCATTTTAAAATAAACGCATTTTACTAAATACATATAATATGTATTTTTAGAAGGTAGGTACGTATACTGAATTATCATTGTTTAGAATTTTTATCTATCTTTCTGTTTGTATCTTCAAATCTCTGAAATGGTTGGACCGATTTTGATGGGACTTTCACTGACAGGCAGCTGATATAATAAGAAAAAGCTTAGGCTACTTTTATTTTAGAAATAAAACAATGAAATACTTTTATTTTAGAAATAATCATCTAGTAGGTAAAAAAAACTTTCTTTTCAACAGCAATGTTTATAAGGATGTATAAAAATCTGTTCGGTGCGAAATGAATCTAACCACTCGTCCTCCAATCTCAAGTAAGCAGTAACTTTTATCTTTAACGACGTCAAGTGACGGCCAAGTCTGCTATCTTAACTATTAATGAAAACGTTTGATAAAACTATCAAGAATATATCTTTACGCAAATAAATGTTGTTAGTTAGTTAGGGTCAGTTAGTTTGTCACCTTTATGTGAAATCCCATTCATCGTCTGCGCACGCGCAGGCAATTAAAAGGTGTTGGATCCGTCATTCTGTAATTCCGTTAACTGATGGTAAGTATTACATTGGAAGTTCGCGTTTGATCAATACTGTTATTAATTTGGTAACATTTTAAAATACTTCTGTGATACGCACATTTTTGACGGTTCGTATAAAAATTTTTCGTTTTCGTTCGATAGATTTCGTTCGCATTTTTATTTAATTATTTTATATTTCTAAAATAAAAGTAGCATGAGCTTTTCCTCATTACATCAGCTGTCTGTCAATAAATTTATCCCAAAATTGGTCCAGCCGTTTCAGAGATTAGTCAGTAAAGCAGACAGACAGGTAGACATACAAACAAACAGACAAAAATTCTAAAAAATATTATTTTGGTATATGTACTTTATAAATATACATATGCATTAAGTAAAAAGTGGTTATAATATATTAAAACTATATACAGATACTCAAATTTTATTTTTTTATTTGTATAGATTACTGGACTTTTGGCACGATTGTACATTGTGGTGACAAGAATTTGAATTTTAACAAGAATACTTTCATATTTTGTTTTATTTACCTTTCTGTTAACTGTTTATTATCAGTCACTTCTTTACATTTTAAGTAATTTTACGCTAGCTTAGTAAACATATCAGTATATGTTTGCGTGTGCCATTAATATAGTGCATTAGTGCAATAACTATATAATTATAATAGTTAAAACAATATAGGTGTTTAGTGAAAATATTGATAATACGATTTGTCGTTTAAGGTTTATCCCTAGTTTTATTTTAAAGAGCGGAGTACTGGTTCAAATTCCAAGAAGAGTTTTAAAAACATAAGAACTGCATTCGCGGCTCCGTTCACGATTTTAGCGACGGCCTATTGGTAAAAGTTATTTTTTACCCTTGAACCGGAAATTAGGATATTCTTAGCTGTGGTTAACGAAAAACGCAAACCAAAAAAAAAATGCATATAGCTCCCAGCAGTAAAATCCGAAAATTTGAGAACATTATGTTTTCTTATTTTACTGCCTAAAGACAGTTCTTATTATGTTTACAGAGTTTACTTGATAAAATCTTTGTATTTTATGGCATTAAGTTATTTGTGTAAAATTTTTACTTTTGTATTTGCTGAACTACGAAACTTAGGACTTGGAAAAAATTACAAAACAATTTGTAAAGTATGTAAAAAAGTAAGTTAAAATTGGACTGTGCGATAATTAATTATGGTTAATTTATGTATATTTTGGCGTTATGTATTAATTATAAATTATATAAAAAAGTTATTATAATAATGTTGCAGAATATGTAGTTGATAAAAATGCTTGATAGCTCCACCTTCAATCTCTAATTGTTGTACAATGTAAAATGTAATAAGAAAAAAGACAAGCCCACTGAGTTTCTTTCGCCGAATCTGTGAGTGGCCGCATTCCGATCCGGTGCTAAATTTTAGTATTAGATAGATACGTCACAAAAACCTCTTGTCAGGTCTATGCGAATAAAATATTTTTTATTCTATTCTTTTTCCCATGGAAACCCTTTAGATAAACGGAAGAAAAAATTAATCCTTGACCTACCACGGATCGTACAGTACCCGCTAGTCAAATTTCGTCACGTTTGATTCAGTAATTTTGGCGTGAATCGCGACTGAGGTAATGACAGCCAGATAAAAATTCTAAAAATGCGTAACGAGTATTTCGTTGTGTGTTTTAATCATTTAGACCTATTTCTTTTATTAATCTTTTATTAACTACAATTTACATATATGACTCCATCAATTTTATTCTATGTAAGGCCACTCTAAATCTCAATTAGTGTATTTTATAATGAAATTTACCGTATTTTGAATGTAAGTTACACCAACGTACGATGTTCTTAGCGATTTCGTTTTCTATATAAGTTCCACAAAGAGATTTTGAAGAAAGCATCTTTGTTTCAAGTTATAACTATGGGAATATCACAATATGAAATATAAACACAATTTATTTCTATAGCAATGTTTAATAGCATTTCTATAGACAAAAGCCTTTACGTTGTAACACAAATGGGCGCTATCTCGCTTGTAATTCGTCTTCCAGTCGAATGTTGCGTGTATAAGCTTCTAATGGCTACAATTGTGTTCAGTATGGTGAAGTAAATATAATTAAAACATAATATGTAGATAATATTTCGCTGTTTGAAAACAAAGTGAAATAATTCAAAATTTCAAGTTTGAAAACGCTGTGAATGTATGAGAAAATTTTATGCTGAATTTTAGTCAAACTACAAACGATAAGCCAAATTTAAACTAGCTATGGAAATACTGGCTATTAAGCTTTTCAGCTATTTTAAATGTTTCGTATATTTTTCGTTAGACTTGTTTGTATTTAAATTTATTTCATGTTTATACCTACTTATTTCTTTTTGTGATAAAATATTATAATTTTGGACAGTTCAAATTAGCGTGGCAGAAAGTGTATTATCTCGAAAGTAATATATATCAACCAAATAATATACCAGAGGGGGGCTGCCCCCCTGGTTGGGAAGACCTAAGTTATAGGATATACTTACAGGATACATATCCCTATTCACGATTACCTTTTTACATTATAAGACAAACAAACAGATGGATATATATCTTGCAGACAACAAAAAACTAAATAATATTTTAGCTACCCGAAAACTACGAGAATGATATTGTAGTAGTAGGCAAAGTTAGCACGGTGGGATCATTCAGATAACTCATATACAAATCCTTCACTTTTACAATGTAAACATGGGAAAGATGAATAAGATAATCTTTTTCTATCCTTTACTTTTAGTTCCTTAGTAGAAAGAAAAGTGGTCGTAAGCAGATTAAGGAACGCCTTACTTTTGTGAATAAATCTTATAAAGTTTTGATATAATTTATTGCTGACCAACGACCCGTCTTGGGATTTGCGCGAGGGTTCATATTTTTAGCATTAACCTCTGTATACATACATTTTATGTTGTTTCAGAATATTTTAAATAACTATTTGTGGGGAACAAAAATGAGATGACATTTACATATCTAATTCATCTTGTGTGAATGTATTTTCTTCATTTTTAACGTTTTTAGTATGGATACCGCCCAAAGGCTAAATATGAGACCATATAACTAAGACTCCACCGTACATGTTTCTGTTTGTTTATGTGTTTATGTATCTCTCCGTACGTCCATACATCTTTCTGTAGCTAGAAAAAAATATATAAATGAATACATCATTTAATTATATTCTTTTGTTGCTGTAACATAAAGTAAAGAAACATATTATAAGGTAAATATTTAAAGAGGCTGACATTCAACAAAAATCCGACCCGACCAATAGATGGCGCTATTCATATTAGAATCATTTTATTAAAATTTTCCGATTTTTTGGTGTTGACAGTATTTTAAACTCAATGGAGATGGTGCGGTACCCTTCGTGCACAAGTCTGGATTGCTATTTCGACTTAGTCTATTTTTTATGAGATAATACTATCGTGACGTATACACATTAAATGTTGTAAGTGTGTAATATTTATGGTGGAAAAAATAGGTATAGTGTTTGAGGTAGACCCTATTAAGGTGAGTTTTTACCGACTCTCTACCAGCAGGGATTTTGTTGGCCTTTAACCATCTGCCATCCAATGACAGATGGTATATTCTACACATAGGATCTGGGCAAATACTGGGGTCCAAATTTTGTATATTGTTTTCAAGATTAATGTCTAATGACACTTAGATTGTAACATTTTCCAAAAAGTGAATAAAAAAATATGTTTTTTAACATTTTTAGAAATTTTTAGAAAAAGTGTTTTTATGTTTTTTATTTAAAAATGTTTTGACCCAATGGTATAATTTTTTTTTGAAGGAGTTAAATAAGGATAGCTTATACATATTCACGCCAAATCTGACAATTTATTTTCATCCCACCCTGTCTCCGATCTCACTTTTAGGTGTGCGGTCAGCGAGGGTTACTCTATAAACTTTGCGGAGCGCATGTATTTTGACTGCATTTATCTTACTTTCATGATTTTTCTGACATACCCAACTCTCACTTTTATAAAACAGCATTGGGATAAGCGCTGAGTTGTGCAAAGCGAATCGAGCATTATAACTCAGCACTTCGCTTTATCGTTGCTTACCCATTGCTCCATTCACTCTATTACAAGCACTCTCCTTTCTACATCTTCGGTGTACCTTCCATCCCTGTTAAAAGCACAACCAAGATATATAATTTCACTAACTAGTTAGGTACAGCACTACATCATCGACTAAATCATAATCCAAGGTTGCCTATTAGATGTGTAGAATGGAACATTGTTTCGCTGCAAAATGCTCAATGTTTCACGATATCACAAAGCATTGTGTAGCAATGATGAAAATTTAAAATCAATAATGATTCTAAACTTCGCACAGCAATAATAATTGTTGCATTATTGTCCCCATAAGACTGTGTCAAGGATGACTTTATAAGTTTTTCGACGAAGACAATAATAAAAAATATGCATAAATGTCTTATGTACTTACTATTATTATGTGTATATGTCGCCTCTGTAGTCGATGTTTAACTTTGACGCACAAGGTCCAAGATTCAATTCCTTTCGAGGGCAACTTGTTCTATGATTTTTTTTAATTTATCTGAAAAACATAATGAGATGAGATTGGATTAAATTGGATTTTATGGTGATAGACTTGTCATCCGTCACATCATGGGACCTAATATCGTCGGCTAAACGTGGGTGCACCTCTGCCTACTCCTGGGATATGGACGTGACGATTTTTATTTAATTGAAGTGTCTAAAACTGCAAAAGAACGACTTAAATTTCATATTAAGTCGTCTAGGCTTTTTTTAAATCATTTCAGAATGTGCTGAGCCAATTGCCATAAAATAATATGGGACGAACTTTGAAGTATGGTATATCTTACAATCAACAAAATCGATTAGAAATTGACGGATTACAAACGAATTAAAAACCTTCCCCCTTTTAAAGTCGTTTAAAAACTTTTGTCAAATACATGGAATACTTGACCAGATTCTAGAGTAAAATAGTCATGATTAAAGATGAGAAGCGATATTTTATTAATTGACTTCAAAAAGGAGGAAGTTACTTGTTTGAAGTCAGTTGTAAAATAGCACTTATCGATTACACTTATTGTGTTGTAAAGGCAAGTCGCATTACTACTTTTATCGGATCATATTTTAAAAAGTGGAAATTTCCCTTTTTGAAGTCGGTTTTGCAAGAAATTATTAATAACACTTAAGGTGCTATTATGTTACATTATTACTATTATCGGACCATCTGTGTCAAGTGGAAATTTCCCTTTTTGAAGTCGGCTGGTACATCCACTTATAAATAAAACTTATTGTGCTATACATACAGGTCACATTACTTCTGTTAGCCTAATGTACCAACCGTTCACGAAGTTGATAGGGCATGCGGTTCGATAATGCGCTTAACTCGACAGGGTGAGATGTAGCGCATAAATCATTGCTAAGTGAGATCGGACTCGATGTGTGAACTCGTAAATCACCCTTGTAAATGAGACCCGCTTTAACTGAACTGCCGGTGGCCTGTCTTTAGGACTTATTAACTAATAAATATCGTCCGATTCAATTACACTGATTTCACTGAATCAAAATGAATACATTTCTAAAAATTAGGTCGATTCAGAACTTAAAGCGCTTGCTTTTTGTTAGCTAAGACATGCTACTGATAAATAGGTTTAAAAGTCCTATGATCATGAAGCTAAAAGTATAACGCAGTAAAACTGCAAAAACCTCACTTCAACTTGTTTAACATTTCTTGTAATTTTATTTTACATCCCAAATGTATTATGAAATATATAATATTTAGAATAAGCTTAAAATGGTCGCCCGTATAGTTTTTTAAGCTACCCTACAAAAATAATATTAAAATCGGTACATAAACGACGATGCTATCCGTGAACAAACGAATTGAGAAACTTCCTCTTTTTTTGAAGTCTGTTAAAAAATAGTTTCCTAGCTCTTTTTAAACTAGACAGTGTCAAATTAAACCAGCCTCGTGAGAGTGAGATAGCCGGCCTTTTTAGAGGTTTAAAATTAAAACTTGTCGGACGTTGTTAGGAGTGTAATCTCCATATTACTTTTACTTTAGCTTATGATAATCTTCCTATGAGACATAGTAGTCAACATTTAAAAATGTTCTTAAAGAATTGAGGTCGATTGAGAAATTAATACAAAAGTTTGAAGGATTTATAAAGCGACAAATAGATTTCAAACTTTGAACTCATAGTTCAATTAATAATAATTATAATCCGAATTTCAATACTTCTTGAGTGTAATTAAAATGAATAAGGTTTTATAAATTAAAGTTTGTTTACTCTTTGAATCTTTTACTTTTTATTGCAAAGAAGGGATTTAGGGCTTATTTACTAATAAATAGCCTTAAGTGTAATCACAAATGCTATTTAAGTTTTCCAAAATTAATACTTTTGAAAATTAATATACTTTAAAAATTAAAAAGGAGAAGAAGGGGTTTAGGTTAAATAAGCGTACATTTTTAACATAAATTTAGATGAAAATTATTAAATTATGTAATTAATTTAAAATTAAGGGCAATTAACTCAAAAAAACATTTATTATTTTATCACTATTAAACAGGTTCCAACTCAACTATTAAAATAGTATAGAAATTATTTTATTTCACATAGACCTTACAAGCGGTTCTTGTGAAGCTTCTATATAATCCTACAATTTACTACCCGATCAGAACGCGGCCATTCACTGACATGATCCGTCGAAAGAAACTCCGTGACTTGTCATGTTTCTTATTTTCCACCTTTGGTGTCTATAGGCGACGTGTATTTCTTACCATAGGGAAATCCGTCTGCTTGTTTGTCTTCCATTACCATAAAAAATACATTAATGTTATCTTATACAACAATAAAAGAGATTAGAAAGAGGAGCAATTAATTCCAAACATTTAATATGTAGATGGTAACATCTACATATTCTGTAATATTATAATAACCTCTTTATATCATACCAAAAGAAGAGAAAAGAATTGCGACTAATTCATACATTAACACTATCTTTGTATCGGCAAATAAAGCTTTTTAAGTATTATCAATATATAGGTTCTAAACCTTCAATTAATATAGTAAATCAGGTCAATCAAAATTACTAAGATTCTAAAAAGAATTGAAGTTTAATCGCTTTCTCTAAGAAAAGAAGGTATTTAAGATAAATTGATTGATAAACATGCTTCAAATATTACAACACTAGTTGAGCTTAATATAATTAATATAAATTTATAAAGTTCTAACACACATAATTGAGGTTAATTAAGAATTTAAGGCAATCCCGCAAGATAGGTTATGAATGAAAATTCTATTACATTTGTAACTATAACTTATTTATTCTTTATCGACCGATTTCTTTTCTGTTGTATTAGTCGTTTTATTAAAAAATAATACATGGTAACATAACTTTGGTGATATCACTTGTAGTAAACCTAAATATAAATAAATATCACCACATCCATCATGAAGAAAACAATTAAGAGGCTTTTTTCTTTAAAAATAGCGACAAAACTTATAAAGATTCAAATTATTAAAAAAAATTAAATATCTTCAAAACTTTCGACTGTATTCACAAGTTTTGAAAATATCCAAATGCACGGTCAGTTCCAAAAGTTTATTATATTTACGTACAGTTTGTGTAAAAAAATAATAGTTTAAAAAAACTATAAAACACGCTTTTATTGCTTGTACAACTAAAAAGTAGAAAATAATTCTAA
>DVZL01004390.1:0-12970 GCA_018236625.1 Lasaia peninsularis | reverse complement strand
GTCGGGGATCGAACTCGAGCCTCGCGGATAGTCGATGCAGTTAGGCGTGTACGCTAGCCACTCGGCCAACGAGGCGGTCAAAATTAAAATGAGTCAACCTTATTTCATTACCCCTTTCCTTGAAAATATAATAACTGATTAATAAAATAAAGTCCCAAACTTCCTAGATTACTTGTTTTACACAAAGGAAGTACACACATTAAGGTCACAAATATTTTTATTTATAAATTTCAATTATTTAGTAATTACAAGGTCCGTTACCAAACATACCTACACCGTCTATAACACACCTTCTTTTCTTTTTCAAGTGCAAAAAACTTACCATAAATATATTCCGTTACTGATAAAAGTATGAAACTACACAAGTAAAATAATTTTTTTAAATACATGTTTAAAGTATTAATGAATGAACGTACGAATGATTTTTTGCGTAGGTACATATAATAAGTAAATACAGTTAACAGTTTGTACTTTACAATCACAAAATGGTGAAATTGTCAGTCAGAACAAAATAGTCCTAATGATACAATAAAAAATTAAAAATCGGCCAAGCGCGACTCGGACTTACACATCAAGGATTCCGTGCCATGTCATCTGTAAAAACGGCAAAAAACACGTTTTTGTATGAGAGCACTCTTTTAATAACATGACTTTTATGCTATTTTTAGTATTTGTCGTTATAGGGGCAACAGTATTAATCTGTGAAAATTTCAACTTTCTAGCTTTCACAGTTAATGAGATATAGCCTGGACATACGTTAATGAGATATATACATACCGCGGAGTCTTATTACGGTACGGCAGCCTAAAATTAAAATTATTATTTATGCAAAAAAATGTTATTTACTTACTTACAAAGTATACATATTTAGATATATTTTTTTAATAATTGTTGTTAATAAACTTATATTACGACAGGTATTATACAATACATATATATTTTATTTATAACTTCGTCAAGTTACGTGCGACGATCTTTTAGCTTTTAATGGTCTATTAAAATTTACTTTTTTAAATACTGAGTAAATATAATAAAAAAAAAATTATAACTGTATAAATATATAGAAAAAACATATTATTAGTGCGATAATGTGTATATAGATGTATACTACATTTTAACGCCAAAACGGTTAAAACGATTTCAACAAACATTAGCACTGAAATAGATTAGACCTTGTAAATATAGCACACAAACTTAACCTTAACCTATACAAATCTTAGTGATTTATTAGTTGTAGATTTTGTGTAGCCGTGTTATATAACAAACATAAATTAGTTAAAAGTATTAGTCGGATTTACACGAAATTTGCATGGGTATATAAATAGAACTAAGTATAAATATGCGACAAAATAAAAATTAAATTATTTAATATTAACATTCTTATCCTCTGGGACACGGTATGGTACCATACTATTGCAACAAGGAATTCGGGTATGGGATAAAATATGGCTGTGCTGTTAACAATGGTGCAAATCTAATGTCGATAAACAAAGAATAAGACTTTCTAATTTCTTTTGAATTTATAAAGTCTTGTATTATTATTGTATTTATTTTTTAAATATACATACGTGACATCTTATGTAATATGTAACGTTTGTACGTTTAGTCTATAACTCGAAATATTTCGATTTAAAGCTTACAAGTTATTATGTTCTGACTAATTGTACACGACTTGAATGTTCTATCTCTTACTTTCTTATAATATTGAAAAAGATAGGATACACCTAAAATAAGTTAGCGTGCAGCGGAATTACTATCAATGTATATTTATTAATGCGTAGACTATAATACGATGTGTAAGTCGTGACTATGAAGCGAGTTATTCAATTACCTCGCGATAGTCAGCCCGACCTCAGCGTCTTTCCGCTAAATTACTTTCATTGATTCTATGATTACTTTGATTCCCATGATGTATTAACATTGAATGCGTGAAATTAAGTTGGTTTTGTTAATAACTTTGTAGACTCTACCTTCATTGAGCCTCAATGGTACAATGGTTCCATTCTGGTAAACCAGGTTTGATCCCCGCCATGTATCAGATTTTCTAACTAAAGTATATTTTCTGAGTACTATTAAAGCTGAGAAAACCCGGGTTTCAGCTGGTTTATTTTCTGGATTGCAGAGGCTTGATGGCAGTCGCTCTATGTCAAAATAGCCTGATCAAATCCCCTAGATTAGCTAACCGCATATCATCTGATATAAAACGGGATAATCTAAGAAGAAGAAAATTATATTTAGACATGGATTGCCGCAGAGTATCGCCTGATTCTATCAATTGAAATCTTTTTTTCTTTTTTTTAATGTGATAAAACACAGAACAATGCTGCTAATAATAGCTACTTTCTAAAAAATCGTACTGAAGTATATTTATTTTACAATCAATTAGTTTAATATTATTTTATTTAAATTTTCGTAGTTTTAAAATTTTATATTTTTGACAAGTTACGTAACGATTACCAATAATATGCAACAAAGATAATAAGACAGAATAGGATTCAACTTTTTTATGCAATACTTCAATTACATTTCCTTTTATAAATGGTTAATATTTTTTTATTCGAAAGTTAAATTTGTCTTTCGAAATTTTTGTTTTAAAGAATGTCTTGTTGAATAAAACCTAAGCCATAATTTATCTAACTAAAAAGTGGAAGTATCCTCAAGTGGAACAAAAAGTACTGCACAGTGTGCTCTAGCGTGAATATATTTATTTATTACGCCCTATTTAGAATGTGAAGGACATATGAGAGACTGCTCTCCTAATAGTAAGAGACAACTCTAAAAGTTGCAGATGTATCGCTGTTCTGTTGACGTGATTTTGAGCCTAATGTTCACGTCTATCGGCTTCTCTACCCTCCGAACCGGAACACGAGAACTTCATTACAGCGACAATAATAGGTAAAGCGGTGAATCTTTACCCAGTTACCGCACAGCACATTACCAGTTGTTATATTGGTTATGACCCAGTTAACCTATGCTCGTCTTTTACGAGCAGCCTGGAAGGATCTATACACAGAGGACCGGATTATGTATTGGTCACATGTAAAATAAGACTTTCTTGTTTCAGATTATCGTGGATGCGGCGGCGCATGGATGGCGACGCAGGCCTGGCGGTTGCTCGCCTTCTTCTTGGCAGCCACTACCTTAGTGTTAGCTAAATGTGAGAATATTATATCACTACGTATTATAAAACAAAGTCACTTTCTTTGTCTGTCCCTATTTATTCTTAAATCTTTAAAACGCTTAGTTTTTGATGCGGTTTTGTTTAATAGCTGGAGTGATTCAAGAGCAAGGTTTTTATGTATATAACATGTATAGTATACCCTTGGAACTGGGGCGGGTAGCTAGTTATATATAAAATAAATAAATTACTGAGCAAATTACACAAATTGATCTAATCCCAAAGAGACAAGAATACATTTAATAAACACCCAGACCCGAAAATATAGACATCTATGTTCATCACACAAGTGACGGGAACCAACAAGTCGGTCTAAATAATAAGCATATCACAATCCGCGAGACCTCGACTGTGCCCGCGACTTATTTATTGTTTTTATTTTTTTTTATTTTATACATTTCTATGATAAAATTCATAAATAAATTAGCCTAAGCCATTTCTTAGTATATTAGTTGTCTGCCAGTGAAATTCCTTTCATAATTGGTCCGGCCGGCCGTTTCAGAGAGTAACAAAGACAGACTACAGCCAGAAAAACAGACAGACAAAAAATCTAACAATATTATTTTGGTATATGTACAATCTTAATGCACATATGCGTTTAGTAAAAAGTGATTATTTTAATATTACGTACAGACAGTCCAATTTTATTTATTTGTAAAGATGTATAAGTATGTATTCAGTAATGTGTGTAGAAAAATCTGAACCATAAATATTTTTGCATAATAAGTGTTATGTAATTTTGAGTGCACAGTTTGAAGTAAACAACTTTCACGTAATACAATAAGAACGCATACAATAAGAAAGATATTCAAGAAGAATACTATTACATAAGGTTTATGTAAGTGTGAACTTTAATACATTTATTCAATTAAAATAAATTTAGCCTCGGTGGCCCTCCACTTGATTCTTCAATAGCAAGAATTATAGTTAATACCAGCTGTGCCCAGCTGTGGCAGACTACACACAGAAAGACAGACAGACAGACAAACATTCCAAAAAATACTATTTTGGTATATATACCTTTTAAATATGCATTTAGTAAAAAGTGATTATTTTCATATTACATACCGATGCTCCAATTTTATTTATTTATATAGATTATATCCGGGTCTTCACTAGTAGGTGAAGATCGTCGCCTTTACATAGTATATCTTACTATTGCGTCGCTATTTTATAACCAAAATCTTATATCACGTGTGCAAGTATATGATTACACGGTAAATTGACGTTGGCATGTAGAAATAGGGTATTTTTTTTTCATTTTCAAAACATCACACATTAACTTTGGTTGGTTGATTATTTATATAGCGGAGTAAAACAGCAAAAACTAGATTCAACTTGTTAAAACAAAGTGCAACCTTCGGAGAAGCTCCAGCTTTCAAATAAAAAAAAATCATTATATCGGTCCGCTTACTTGAAAGTTTTGAGGTGACAAAACACAACATAAAGAAAAAGAATAGATAGAAAGTAATATTTGGAAACTTCACTTTTAAAGTTTGAAAAAAAAAAAAATTTCATTTGAGAGGTAGGGAACTAAAGTATTGGTAATAGTATTAACTAATAAATCTCTGATACTTTCAAACGAGCAATTCTTGTATATTTTCTAATACTTTTGAACGGGCAATTATTGTACATTTACTAATTTTTATATAATATGCCGTCGATATCAAAAACGATTCTAAAGTTTTTTCGGAAATTTGGTACCTAGTGATTTTGGGGGTAAAAAATTGTTCTAGATAGGTCTAGGTCTTGAAATGACATTGCGATTATCACATCTTTACAACTCTGTCTCGGTTTCATAGACTTACCGTCAGAAATAACTACCGAGCCAACGTCGGTCGCCCAGGCACTATCAATAATTTGTTAAAATATTTGCACACCAGATTTTTTTTAGAATTTATTTTTTTTAACAAGCAGACGGATTCCTTGATGGTTAGGAATATACATCGCCAACATTAGGCTGGGTTGGAAAACCTCTTGCGAGAGTACGTTATTGTAGAATATGTTGGTGTAATTAAATATTTTATGAAACAACTTTTTAACACATATATTTCACAAATAAATTATTTTCATTTCAAGTATAATAGGTCGTAGTTGTATTACCACAGTTACACACTCGGAGACACAATAGTCTCAGAAGTCAGCCAAGCTTGGCGAATACTGCAAATACCCTATTGTTTCGCTTACAAATTATTATTAAAGTGAGAAGGCGTGAAAGTGTGATAAAATACGTAATCACTAAAATATAAACAGTAAATAAACATATGTCTATTGTTTTGTAGCTGAAATGACTTAATGACGAGATTTCTCTGTCAAGTTTTATTCATTAATTCGTAGACCTGGTTATAAAAAACTAGATTATTCCCGCGGCTTCGCCAACTTTTTAAACTAAATCTTCCAGATTCCGTTAAGTTAAGTTGTCGTTAAGGCGGCAGGAATAGGTGATGGATCCGTAACCAGGCTTGCTGCACAGCACTTAAGCTTTCCGCCCGCGGCTTCACCCGCTTGATATATTGTAATAACACAGATAACTTTCAAAGGGCAGACATTTTTAATGCTTATTGCGTAAAAACATACCCCGTTTTATTGTAGGCCGTTAAAAAATTGCTTCGATGGTTCGGGCATGTCGAAAGTATAAAAGATGAGATTGACAAAACAAATATACAATGCGAATGTCGATGGATGCACACCGGTACCCCGGGAGACCTAGGATCAAATTCTGCGACCAAAAATATCATGTATTATCCGAAGGGTGGTGTCAAGAGTTTCCGAAACCGGCGTCTTTGTATGAAGAGAGTAATGAATATGGAGGAAGCTAGACGAGGTTTATTACGCATAGGATTTAGCGTGAAGATATGCATGTGTAGCGTTTTATGTTGATTATTTGATGTTTTAATAGAATATAGCGTTTTATATAAGCAGAATGTAATGTAATTAGTTATTATAATTATTTAAGATGTTCTTTCGTTGGCTTTAGAACGCTAAGAGCAGTTTATGTATAATTTATAGAGATGGTCATTATTCAAATAACAGGTTATTATAACATGTTATTCGTGCACAACAGATAACAAAATTATTGAATTCTTACTCATCAAGTTATCCTGTTATTGTTGTTGACTGTTGTTAGAGCTTGACTACGATTTTATAGCTTTTGTTTGCCAATTGAAATAATTTTGAAATAAGGGTAAGAGATGTATAAAAAAGGTCGTCGCTTCCTTACATATTATTTTCCTTCCTTTCGATTTTAAAAGTTTTGCTTAGCGAAAAATTCATTATTTGCATATAGCCGTTATTGCCACCTCTACGACCCACACTTCAAATAACAGGATAACAGTATAGCAGTTTATGACAACAGTTATTGAAAAATAGCACAACAGTATAATTCATTATTGGTATATAGCCGTTATTGCCATCTCTAATAATTGGTAACAGTTTTTCTGTGACTGCAGCAAGCATAAAGATAGCTTACATCTTCGGGCAGTTAAAAAAGATTCGACATCCATTAGGCGCTTTCTTGTGATAGTAATTTAAACAACGTAAACATGAAGGTTATATACTCGAACACGAAAGGTTCCGTAATCCGTACCTATATCTATAAAAACGGCCTAAAAATGTACGTTTGTTGTGTGGGAGCCTTATTGAAGCCAGCGTTTTTTTAACGTTCTTTAGTATTTGTTATTATAGCGGCATCAGAAATAATCATTTGTAAAAATTTCAACTAGCTATCAGGATTTACGACATGTAGACAGAAAGACAGACGAACAATGGAGTCTTAGGTATAGGGTTCCGTTTTACTCTTTGGGTATGGGGCTCTAAAACTAAAGATAAATTGTTTTTGTATATACATACATTTATTCCCCCCTTTCGAGCTGAACGACATGACGATCAGCGTTGCGTACATCACGAAAAGCGGACTTACAACTACCGTGTACGATAATGATATGCCATCGTCCAACTTATTTGTTAACAGGACCTGAAACAAATTAATCAATCAATATATTAAGTATTCGCTGCTTGGCCCGGCTTCGCACCTTTAGT
This sequence comes from Lasaia peninsularis, assembly GCA_018236625.1. Lineage (NCBI taxonomy): Eukaryota > Metazoa > Arthropoda > Insecta > Lepidoptera > Riodinidae > Lasaia > Lasaia peninsularis. The sequence goes on along the minus strand of DVZL01004390.1, from coordinate 5,754 downwards.
TCGTAGTTGACATAATGACAAGCGCCACCTACCGGGTCCAATTGTATTTTTAAATCATCCAGGAAACCATCGAAATATTCATATAAAATTTCAATCCAATCGGTACAGCCGTTTAGAAGTTATGTGAAATAGATAAGTACCGTACAGTAGGAAAGATAATTCATACTACCCGTTCTCCCATTACGCGTTTTCCCGTAGGAATGAGTCATCTTCCCGTGGTAAATAGTAGCCTATATTCATCAGAAATAGTGTCGGCTTCTAATGGTAAAATAATTTTTCAAATCGGTCCAGTACTTTCGGAAAAAATTTAATACAAACAAACAATTAAATCTATTCTCTTTATAATGTTAGTATAGAAGTATAGATTAACCCAAAGGGATAGGCAGTACAAACTATACTTATGCACCCACAAAGTTTGGTGCCATGGTGGCAAGTCCGTCGCCATGTCGGGAGACAGGCAAAATATGTCATACCATTATAGAACAGGTTGCCATAACCGGGAATTGAACTTTTTTTAGCTCATCGCATTCAAAATGGAAAATGCAAATGAAAAACTTTATTTATTAATATGCGTAAGTAGCCCGAGAATACGTTCTATCTTTTAGATGATGAATGTTTTTTTTGCCCATCGATCAAAAAGTGGCAACTTTCTTCCCTTTTTGGTGCCACTTTCCAACTCCCGCTTAGAAGAATAGCAAACACTACTCGGGCAGTAAAAATGAAAGCCTATTCGTCAGCGTCAGTTTTATGGTAATGTTTGGATAAACAAAAATTATATACTTACCAAAAACGTAAGTATAGGAATCACTGTAAATGTATAGGCCAATGCTGAATTAAAACTGGTCCTGCGCTGTTGAATATTGGCTTCTGGCGATCTTAGCAATATGCCAGCAAACACTATACTATATAGCACCCCTGAAATATTTGACTAATGTAACAGAAAGATATACTATTTAACAAAAAATACACTATTCAATTAATGTGACAGCAGCCACATTATTCAATTAATGTAACATCAGCCACATTATTCAATTAATGTAACAGCAGCCACAGTATTCAATTAATGTAACAGCAGCCATATTATTCAATTAATGTAACAGCAGCCACATTATTCAATTAATGTAACAGCAGCCACATTATTCAATTAAGGTAACAACAGCCACATTATTCACCTAATGTGATAACACACATTATTCACCTAATGTAACAATTAATATAACAACAGCCACATTACATAATTAACATAAAAAATTTTGATTCAAACAATTAGTGTAAATTTGTCTGTCCTTTAAGTATGTAATATACTTATTTTTATATTTCTTACATAATACTCTCAGTTATAAAAACAACTATAATTAAGTTCAGGCGTCTATCTATTTCTGGTTTGTAGATTAGCAATTCAATACAATTTGAATAAGGTTAAGGATTTCAATCTGCAGCTGGCAATCTTTGTTAACATTATAATAAAGTTCATAATTCAGTTAATTGATAGGTATTACACATCTAAAACTTTGTTCCAAATATTCTTTGCACATACTTATGGCTATATTATGAATACACAGTTATGAATATAATGTGGTTGGTGTGTCTGTACTTAACATACTAGTTTACTTGAACAAGTAGGATTCGCAGGTTGTAATAAATGTGGATATATAAATACTAATGGTGCATTAACAAGCAAAACTTTTGGAAAAAGCTTACAAGCTAACTATTTCAATGAAATACAGTAATGGTGAACATTGAAGTTATGGCTGCCCAATTATTAGGTAATTTAATGTAATGCTTCAGGAGAAAAATTGCAGATCTCTACAATCTGGTATGAGTCTACTAGTCATATCGTATAGTGATCTAAATTATAAAATAATTTCACCACATTTATAGAGGTAAAATTATAGGAAAGTGGCAAAAATAATTAACTAGAGGTTAAAAGTGCATTGCCAACCTACAACTATGATTCCCCACTTAATTTTTTTAGGATCAAGGAATTAATTTGCTTCTTTGAATAATATCTATATTATAAAAAAAAAACTGGCCAAACATAATTAACGCACCATTATCTATAAAAATAGCAAAGAAATCATGTTTGTGTTATGGCAGATTCTTTATTATTAGATATTTATTTCAGTTTTATTTAATTATATATTTTTTTAAGTGAATATATTACTTAATATTCTGTAAATATTTTTACATATGTATGAATCTCTCTCTGAATTAAATTATTTTGTTGAAAACTTAAATTTGGTTTTATCCCCTGTAACATGAACTCTTCATAACTTTGAATTATTTTCTAGTTTTTAGTTGTACAAGAAATAAAAGTGTGTGTTTTAGTTTTTTTTAAACTATTATTTTTTAATTTCGAGCATACTAATTGTATGGAACTTATATATTACAGCACACTTGTTATATGGAAGCTTCTTTAAATATCTATTTTACACTGTTTTTAGTATTCACTGTTATAGCGACAACAGTAAAAATTTCAACTATCTATCACAGTTCTTAATGTACAACCCGGTGACAGACAGACTTATAGTCATTATAGGGTACCCGTTTTACCCTGTGGGTGTGAAATCTATAACTTAACATAACTACAAATTAATACTGTTAAGGGTCACATGCAATGCTGAATCCTGAACTCTTCTATAGTCTTATTATATGTATAGATAGATTCTGTGTTCAAACATTAATAAGAAGATAAAATCATACATACACTCACCTACAAGGCTGAGACACATTAGTATCCACAGTGGAACAAACACTACTTCCCATGACCAGTTGATAAATTCATCAAGCTTCAGTGCCAAAAATATGAACTGGAGAATATTTACAGCACAGAAAAGTTCAAGCTGAAATTTAATAATATATTTTGGTATATACCAAAATTTTAATCAACATTCTATCAATAATTGGGAACAAAAATCTTTCCATATTTTGTGTAGTAAAGATTTAATGAAATCTTTTAGATTGTATTGTTTATAATTGCCAGGTTTTAGTGCAATTCAAAACACCTTAAAAGTAAAATTAAAAATAAACTATCTGGATTTTACACTCCAAACTAAGGCCAGACCACAATATGAAACATCTATCTCATTCTCCCAGAGCAAACTATCTCACTCTCACAAGGCCAGTTTATTTTGACTTCATTAACTTCACAAAACTTGCCAAAAGAGAGGATGTTTCTAGGAGTGTAATCTCCAGATAGTAACTTTATCCAATTACTTTTCATTTTATTTTTATTTTCACACCAAGAAAACATATTTTTATCCAGATATAGATAAAATATTTGAGCATAATATTATAATACTAACCTCATAGCTGCGATCATGCTTAACACACCATATACATATTGCTATTGATACTATGCTTATAAATATTAATGGTATAAAGACCAGTATCCATACATGGCGAGATGTGGTCAACTGGTCACATACAAGGAGTTCAAACATAAGTAATATTAGATGTATAGCAAGGCTAATCAACATAGCTTTATAGTGAATGTATGCTTCACCTTCCAACCTGAAATGGAAATAAATACAAGTGACACAAGTATGCAGGGTTTCAACAGGAGTATTCCACATATTCACCGAGTTGAAACAAGAAAACAATATAAACTTATATAAGGAGCGCTTATATGGATTAGATAAACTACTGTAACAGCAATTTTAAAAAAAAATTAATAAATATTCTTACAGTCACATCCCCAAAGAGTTAAGCAGTGGCACATATTTATGCACCCACAATTAGACTAATAACAATATTACATAAAATTAATTTTTTTTCACTATTTAATATTTTAATCAAAATTTCACAATAAATTTTGATAAATTTAACTAACATTCTGATAATAAATAAATTGTGAAATACATATTTATTTTTAATGTATTTATGTAAGGATGAAATGTGAACAGGAATGTTTGAAACATTATGTGACGTATGGGCAAGCATGATGCTCACTGGTAGGAGGAACAGGCACAGATTTTCTATGCAATGTACTTTCTTTATAATTACTCAAAAACTATAGATTCCCACAAGTTGAGATTACGTGAATCAAATGTGTTTATTATGTACTATATACCCTAATTAATTTTGAGTTGGTTAACAAATTAATGCTCTTTAAAAGTCCTTCCCAATACTTAGATCTTTCAGTTAGCAATATCTTAAATATATTTAACTTTTAACTTTAATTGGCCTTTTCATTTCGCATTATAAACATTTAATACAAGGGATTTGGGGTGAAAATTTGTATGTAAGTGTGTTTAATAATATATCTTTCAACAAATGTCTAATGATGTAATGTTTAATGCCTGCAAATAATATTGTAATAACTAGTTCACATCCAATGGTTTAGGTAAGTTTCATATGTATACGGTCTTATCTAAGTGATCTACTGACCTGAAATGCGGATATTGCCACCATACATAAGTGCCTACAGTAGCACCTAGGACAACAAGGAACTTCCATATCCATATTGGTGTAAACACTGCCCAATACGACCAGTTAAGTGTATTATCCCACTTCAATGCCAAAAGAGCCGTGAATACTAGCAAGCAACTTTGAACGACGAATTTGCTGTTCAATCAAAACATAGATATTATTATCAAATCTTTTAAACTGTCTATCACACTTACAACAATTAATTTACCTTGGGTTAAAATCTTGAAATAAAGTTTGTAAATTCATTTCCGTAACAGTAAAACTATTGAATTTTCCATTTACTTTGAAAAGTAAACAAATTACAATCTCTTTTTGATTTGTTCTTTTTTGTACGAATTTGACATTTTCATGTTATTCAAGGTTCTTGTCAACTTGACTTTTATGATTGTCAGCTAGTTCTTCTTTTATAATAATTATAACAAATTAAAGTCTACACGAGATCTAACACCAATGAACAGCTCGTCAAAAAAAAGGTTCAACTGAATATTTTGTTGCTCACGCAACATTCGTTTGTTCATAATAGCTAGAAACGTGACAAAGAAAGAGACATCTTGTTGAAATTTTTATTAACGTGTTCGAGTTGCGTTGCGTTCATCAGAAGTACCTACTATCTAGGTAAGTTTTATTTCAGATAATTCTAGCATGCCAGTAAAATATTATTACTGTAATAAGTAAGTAGGTATTGATTTAAGATATAAAAAATCCACGAAGTGTGGGAGGGAAAAATCTTTTTCAAAGAAAAAAAGAGACAATGAATTAAGAAGCGATGTGTTTGAGAGAGTTAGAGCTCAAAGCTAATAGCCATCTGCGTTGCTGTGAAATTTGTGTATCTCATTACTAATCTTACTAGGTATATAAATAGAATAAAAATATAATATGTGCATTTATGATGTCATGTTAAGTAGTTTTATGTTAAGTACCTAAATATAATTTAATTATTGAAGTATTTAAAAAACAGTGGTAGTACAAAGTGGTAAGGCTGTAAACGAGCCGTCAGAAGTTTGTGATACCACTATGTGATAGAATAATGTTACTTTATGACAAGTAATAAATTTCATTTTGTAAACGTTATTATTTCATTTTTTATTCCAAGCCTTATTTACTTTTATATATTTTATTCACTTTATTTTATATCCTTAGATAGCAAACAAGCAGTTGGTTGTATATAAGATGTATGGACAAAGTTCCCTTGCCTTTCCCTAAGGAAGAACTTACAAAAAAAAAAAGAGTTTTGGTGGGAACGCGAAACGAAGCGGTTCACTGTGAGATATTATTTCTCAAACAATGTGTTTTATTAGTGTTTTATTTTTAAAAATGGTGGGG
>DVZL01004389.1:0-12970 GCA_018236625.1 Lasaia peninsularis | reverse complement strand
CGTTTGTTTCTTACCATCAGGAGAGCCGTGTGTCGTATTCTTATCCAATATATATGGTGCCGGTAAACTTGCATATCACACAACACACGGCTCTCTTGATGGTAAGAAACAAACGCGGCCTATAGACACCATAGATGTTGCAGGTATATATCTAAGTTATATTTAGTAAAGGCGATTACATTGGCAGGAATAATCGGCTAATGTGTACAGGGGTTCATATAATGTACAACCATAGTAAAAAGATAATACTAGGCTACATACATACATATTAATTTGCCGGTCCACGTAGCACTTCATACGTATCATCTATGTTTATCGCACACAATTATACTAATTGTAGTTGTGCCAGTATTCTAAACAAGTACACACATGCCTACATATCTTCACGCTTGGTCCCTTGCGTGGTGAGTAGAGAGGATCGAGCGTTAAGTGTCACGATCCCTACATACGTACTTGCCTTTCACTTGATTATACGAGGTACCTACGGGTTCAATTTTTAAAATGAATAACCATCTAACAAAAATTTTGCCTCCTCAAATATTTATCGTATTTGCCATATTGAGACAGACTCTTTCAAAGAATTGTCAAACATTAAACCTACCAGGCAACTCGCAATAGACGAGCAAAGACTTGCTGCTTTTAACATTGTGACTGAGTTTCGCAATGAAGAGCCTGAATTGGTACCAACGCTTCGCCTATTCCTGGCTCTATCACCTCAGTGATTGTCATTGCATGTTCCAATAAACACGGTAAAGATACTTACTGTGGTAATTATTTTTTGCCCGATGCCCTCATTAGTAAACCTACTATTACCGTCTTAAGCGTCTCTAGAGATTATTAACCATCATCAAATCTTCCTTGCGAGCCTTCCAAAATTATCAAAAAAAATACTACGTCAATATTACGCAATTTTTTGATAATCTTTTCAACTAAAATATTAGTAGGTACCTACCCACTTGGTTTTGTATTTTGTATTGATTGTGTTATATTTGAAGACAAACAAGCGGGCAATACAATTATTGAAATATCACAAACATGATAGTTCACACCAAAGATCACAATCTTTTCATTGTGCGTTGCCAACCTGCAGTGTAGAATTTAAGTTACTTGGCATGTGGTAATTCACCTATTGTAGATGAGTAAATTACGATTAATGACGATTTCCGAACTAAACTTTGAGAAAAAAGCAATTATGTATTGCCAAAAATGACATTAATAAAAATAAATCATACTGACAATGCTAAATATTTTAGTAAATTTCTATAATTAGAAAGTAGGTAATAAATATCAGTGTCAGCCAAAGTTATACCAAAAGAGAACAATATGGAATCACAAGAGGAGACTTCCCAAGAGTCAATAGACCCTAGCTCCAATACAACAACGACGACTACTGCTTCGAAATTAAGTATTGTAGACATATCTCGAGCATCCAACACTCCTGCTTACAATTTTATGGAAAAACGACAAAAATACAAAATTATAGTCGATAATAACGATTCCACGCCGGATTTCATTGAAGATAGCACCTATGTTATGATGAGGGACATATTCAACCACGCGGCTTTCGAAACACGACAAAGAGTTCCACGTGGCGAACAAATTCAGGAAGGTAAAGCTAAAAAGTCGACAACCGAAGTTGCGAAAGCTTACGCCACGACGATCTCTCTTGACGATATTTATATCGATCACACATTAAACACTGACGTGGGGCTTATATCCGACGACGCTGACATAGAAATTGCACCCTCTGCGTATTACTTACCTAAATTGTATCCCGCTATGTCATATCCACCAGAAATTCATGTTGTTTTAAAAGAAACCGAGACTTGTTTTTTATTTGAATTGCCAAGTTTTTCTTATGAAAAAGGAACCGCAGAAGCTGCAGCTGTCGAGGGGCAAAATGAATTTTACCAATACATTACAATGGGGAAAGGAAGAAATAGAAAGATGGTCTCCGAAGAAACCCAAACTAAACCACAGATCATTCAAACACGACACACACAAGCCACCAGGCCGCAAAAGAAAAACGTTTTAGCTTTCGCCTCGCTATGGGATATGCATGACACTTACGAACGACTTGCACAAGACAAAACTGAAGAAGCACCTGACGAAATGGTTATGTATCAATCTGCAGCACCTACATTATTGCGTAAGATAAAGAAGACAGCTACACCACGTGTTAGAAAAGGGAAAAGTTTTGAAGACATATGTAATACTCCAGCATTCTTGGATGCTGTTCTTTTAACAGAGCGCGTTTTAGCTACGCTGGAATATTCCGAGGCACAGAAAAAATTTCGCGGTCTCGTAAGCAGCGACCCGCTCTCTCTAGACCTTGTTTATGTTTACTCCATGAAACCGCTGTGGACATTAGAATGCAATGAAGCGGAAAATAGACCAATAACATGCATTTCATTTAATCCAAAAAATCAAAATGTTCTTGCCGTAGGTCATGGCAAATTTACTTATGCTGAAAACCACACAGGTTTAATATGCATATGGTGTACAAAAAATCCTTGCAAGCCTGAAAGGATATATAGTTTTCAAGATCCATTATCGTCTGTAGCCTTTTCCGATAGGAACCCTAATTGGCTAGCTTGTGGATTTGCGAATGGAGATGTTTTAATAATAGACGTTACATCGTATTCTGTGAAAATAGTTGCTAAAAGCAAGCGCGAAACGAATCCATGCTTTGAACCTATTTGGGCGCTTAGCTGGAAAAATTTTACTTTAGAAAGTCAATATGTAATGGCAGCTTGTCAAGATGGAAAAATAAATAAATTTATAAACACTAAAACCCATGATTTTATATGCACACCTATGATGCGTCTGTCGACAGTTGAAGGGAAGTTGAAAGGACTAGAGACAGCAAAAGAATGCATGAAAGTAGATGTCCCAATTACCAGATATCCAGCAGCGCTGTGTGTTAAGTGGCATCCAACCATAGACCATGTTTATTTAGTTGGCACCGACGAGGGTTGCATTCATAAATGTTCAACTCATTATTTGAACCAACACATTGATGTGTTCAGAGCTCATGCAGGGCCAGTGTACAGCATGCAGTTTTCTCCATTCATGAACAATCTTCTTGTCTCATGTGGCGCGGATAACGCAGTAAGATTATGGATTGAAGGCATAGACAGCGTCATTTTGACATTGAACTGTTTTGCAGCAGTATATGATATTGCGTTCTGTCCCATAAACTCGACAATTCTTATTTCTGCCAGCGGTAATGTGCTTTCAATATGGGATTTGCGTAGGAAGACGCATATGCCATGCGCAGAATACAATTTTCCCGGGAATGCCGTTTTGACGTATATTAAATTTTCCCCATCGGGAGATAATGTATTCGTGGGAGATACGGCGGGGAGAATATACACATTCCACTTGGAGGACACTCCGATACCTCCGTTTTATCAGATGCAATTACTAGACGAAACTATTAAGAAATCTCTTTGTACTCGTCCACACTTATTAAAACAATTAGAAAAACTGGCAACATTTAAGCAAAAGTTTTCTTAATAAATCTCTGATTTCTTAATTATTGATATTGTTATATGTATTTGTTATCCATTTCTATCGCCACGTCAGAACTGATATTGTCATGTTCAGCGTTATGGTAGGACAATAAAACGTTGGCATCTCAACTTCGAGTAGATAATGGACTACTGGAAGCTTTAACTTCATACACAGTACTAGGTGACACATATAGCTGTTTGTAAGCGGTAACATCCGACGTTGCAAAGAGAAATAAGTTTTCAGTAGTACTCTTAGCTGCATGATGGAATCCTATCTGTCTCTCTCTATCATTAAGGTAACCGCAATCTTCTGTCACATATATGTACTTAGCCCTTTTCATAATAATCCCATTCGTTTTCGGTTTCAGAGGTTAGCGTATACGCTTAACACCACTGACTAATCTGCGGTCCATTTCCGTCGGGAGTAGGCATTTGTGTGATGAACATAAACGTCCGTATATCCGGATTTGGATGTTTATTAAATCTATTTTAGTATGTATTGAAGTATTTCTATGTATCGTATACTAACACCCGAAATAAAAGCATATAATTTGCTCACTTTGGGGTTAGATCAATTTGTATAATTTGTAAATTTATTTATAGTCATATTGATTATCTTCATAAGATTTCCAGGGGCATAAAACATCATAAATACATAATAAAATAAAATATTTTAAATTTGATTAATAAAACGCACGTCATAGTTATACTATTGAAGCGAGGTGTGCGGGGAGGGGTGAGGGACATATGACACCTGACAGTTAATAAACTTCGTCGCAAAAAGATATCTGTTGTCAATATTTGGAAACTATTTTAATTTACTCGCAATATAAAAAGTGGTAAAATTCTGGTAGTTCTGCTATAGGCTAACTAAACTTATTTAATATTATCTCTATCTCCTTTTAATGCAAGTAAAAGAAAGAGACAAAGTACATTTGGTGCTATCAGATTAGTTTGTACCTGACATTTCTAGATAAATAATAGTTTGAAATATACCGCACAAGTTTTTGTGTTCAAATTTGACAAGACTAAAATATTATATCTCTTTCGTTTTTCATTGCATTCGAAAAGGATAGCATATACTTAAAATAAGTGCGTGCTGAACAATTGATCATTTAGTTAAAACAATTATGATTTCAGTCTTTTTAAATTTATGGGCTTCGCCCACGTGAATTATTTTAATAACACAGATAACTTTCTAAGGGCGGACATATTTCCGACCTATAATACTTTTTGCGTAAAACATACTATTCTTAATGTAGTCGCTTAAAAAGTAAAGGTCAATGTAAACTTTATCTCCGTGCCAAATTTCATCAAAATCGGTTCAGTGGTTTAGACGTGAAAGCCTAACAGACAGAGTTAGTTTCGCATTTATATTGGTAGGGATATTAAAGATTGCTAGTTCCTTATTTATTTTACATATGCAAAACATATTATGTATGCTTATTTATAAAAATAACAACACAAACTCTGAATAACATAACAAATTTATTCTTAAATAGGTGATAATTGTGATAATTATGCTTAAATACAATAATATAATGGAAATATATTAAAAATGTATAATATACATTTGGAATGACTAGGATCTGTGAGAGAGCATTTGAAATTGATATTCCTTTTTCAACTCCTTCAGGTTCGTTTCTAATATCTCCACCTGCAACATCATTGCTATTAATTTTGTTGTCAAATGGCTACAATGATAAATTTTTTTTCTTATATCACAACAACTTTTAAAAAATAAGCCATTGATTTTGTAACAAAATTATAGAATAACTACGCTATTTTTTATTGTTGTCACTACTTGGAAGTAGTGACAATTGTCAAAACTTTCTATTTTGCTTATTAAAAGGAAAATAGGAAAATTTCAAGGAACTTAATAACAAGATGTGTAACAGCTCGATAATAAACGTTTATGCACCTACAACATCCACGGTCGTCTCTTATCATCAGGAGATCTGTCTTTTTCTTGTATAAGAGACAGCCGTAGTCGATAGGACCATAGACATTGTAGGTGCTAACTGTCTGTGGTCTGGCTGTTGAGACTTTATGTGCAAGTCTACCGGCTGCCTTACCCTCTGGACCAGAACACAACAATGTAGGTTATGTTGGTTAACCTATGCTCGCCCGTTAAATTACCACTGCTTGTGTCTTATCCAACACAAAAACACAGGAAAATAACCATAAGTATTCCCGGGTTCTATTAGGTTTTTTCAGTTTACCTGGAAAACATGTTGCCTAGGATTGGATGCCTAGGATGGGACCAAATATCGTCGGTGTGTTGCATAAACAAATACATCTGCATTTTTCGTGTGTTAGTGTGGCGATATTTATTAAAATAATTGACGCAGATGAGTATTAGTAATAATAATTAATGACTTGATAATCCATTTCTCATGAATGCATTTCAAAAGTCTGACGCTAGATGGCGCTGAACGCTACTCGATCGCGGATGTATGTCAATTTTCGAACAAAACTCGGTCGCCCAGCCATTGAGGAATAAATCAACTAACATACCTCTTCAAATCTCAATTCTTTTCTGGCCTCCTTAATGTAACCTCGTATTATATTCATTTGTTCCAATAGTGGATTATCTTCGTCGAGGCCGGAGCTTTCCATCCTACTTCCACTAGTTTCGGCACCATCTCCCCGTCTCTCTCGCTCCAGCCTCTCCCTCTCCATTCGTCGCCTCTCTAACTCAACTTGTTTCTGCGCCCGTTCATAGCGTTGTTGACGCACTTCCTCTATCTGAGCTTCTGTGGGCAACTTTCTTAATGACAATAAATCCTCCTAAAACAATAATTTATTCAATTTATTACATTGTTATTTATGTCGCCTCTTGATCGAGCTTAGTTGGTATCCAACTCTGACATACGGAGTCTAGGGTTCGCTTCCCGGCCCTAGTTACGTTACGGGATATAACACCGTCAGTTAATCGTGGGGATATTATTTTATATACATTTAATATGTATTAAAACACGGAAACAAGCAGATTTGTTTATGGTTAAAGCAATAGTTATTTTTTGTTGGAATATATAAAGCTGAGTATTGACCAACGTTATGAGGTGTAATGTAACATGTTACAAAACGAGCATTCACATTGTTCCTCTTGAAACTTTACCTATTTATACTCTCTACCTTGTTTCTTGAAACATGGAGTGGAACAAAGAAAAAACTCTGTATTTTTTTAATATTGCTATCAATGACAAACCACCAGATACGTCTCTGTTTTTAAACAAGTTTGATGATTTTCTTTTTAATTTGGATTAAACAATAACTTAGTAGAACCAAAGATCGCTGTCGGACATCTTGATTGAGAGTGACTGGTGAATATAGAGCACAGAGTTGAAACGAACATGTTACGCCGACTTTAGATGCTCGTTGCGGAACATGCTCAATGCGAACATAGATTACACCTCTTAACGTTGGTCAGTACCCAGCTTAATGCGAGTTTTGTACATTTGTGTGAATTCCTATAACTTCCTAGTATAACATAATACACTACTTTTTTTATATCGACACAAAAGATATTACTCGACGCCTTATGCTATTATATGCCCGGGATCTTAATTAATATTTTGCATAAAATTTTCGATTTTTACTAGATATTTGAGTTTAAATTCAATTTTCTTATTATTTCATTATTTTGCCAGAGTAGGTATACCGACCTTTGATCTATTAAAACATATATTTAGCTGCATAAACTTTTAGCATAGGTAGCATATTTTTACAGTCATCACTCTTAACCATGACGTAAACTAAATATGTTTGATGATATTTATTTATATTGAATTTTGTGTTATGAAAGCTTCATGCAAGAACGAAAAATCAATCTACCTACTCCGATAACTGGTAATAAGCTTAAAGGTCGATGCATAAATAATATATACAATATTGTAGTGTCCGCAATTTATCGATATTATTTGAATTTGCGAAGAGATTATTTCACTATGCTTAGCATTATGTGTGTATTGGAAGAATAAATTTCTATTTGGCAAAAAAATATTAATTCTTTTTAAAGACAGCTCGTAAGAGGCGAGCACAGGGTCTATTGTCACCAGCACCGTGACAATGACGAGGTGGTAGAGTCTTAAAACGACTCGCCCGGATTGGTACCACCGCCATACCTATTCCTGCCACAATAGCGCCAGTGCTTGCCATTGTCGCGTTCTGGTTTGGAGGGTAGGGTAGCCGGTAAACTTTCTCACACAAGAGGCTTACCATCCCAGCCTCAGGTTGGCAATACCATTTCCACCTTTGGTGTCTATAGGCGATGCGTACTTCTTAACATCAGGAAATCCGTCTGCTTGTTTGCTTTCCAATATCATAAAAAAAAATCACTAAGAAACTTGACTTGACATGGCATCTGTGAAGAAACAAAAAAAGATACCTTCCTAGGTGTGGGCCGCAATGAATGGGTTAAACTGACATTTTCTTTCAACCCCACTCTGTCTGTCTGTCACTGTATATTCTGTGAGTGTTACTCCACAAACAAACTTCATACCTTAATATAATGGGCTGCAGCCTGCCTGATTGAGTTCTGGAGTTTCGCTTGCCTGGTGCCCGGCTCGGCAGGGAACGCAATGATCTGTTTGCTCAGCAAATCAATACCTTCAGCTAGTTTGCCGATTTTTCCTCTCATTGCATTCACATCGGACAAATTGTAAGTCGTTTCCCCGTCAAATAAACTTTGACACATCTGAATTTTTTTTTATAGAATTAGAAAGTAAATCAGCAGATGGGATTACTGATGATGATTTGAACATATCTCTGTCGATGGTATATTAAATATATAAACATCCATTGTGAGTCAAAATTTAATATGAATTCAAAACGTATGTATTTATAAAATGTTAAAATACACTCTAATTTAAACAACAAATAAGTTATAATTACACTGGTGACCCGTCCCGGTTTCGCACGTGTATACTATACATGTTATATACATAAACACCTTCCTCTTGAATCACTCTATTTATTAAAGAAAACCACATCAAAATTTGTTGCGTAGTTTTAAGCATACATAAAGATATATGGACAGCGAAAGCGACTTTGTTTTATGCTATGTTTTATTTCGTCATAGTCGTAGAACAAAGACGGATTTGAAAAAAATGCGAAATTCACTTTTTACCATATTTGGATACGATATTTTCTAAATAATATTACTGCGTTACAGAAAAAATTCTATCTATCATAGTTTTTAAATTAACCTGACGGTATAACGACGGATTTGAAACGCGCTCATAGTAAAATGACGTTTGAGCATAATCGTCGTTGTTCGACGCGCGGTAATGTTCCGACGCCCCTCCAGCTACCGACGTAAGTGCACAACCGCCCCTATTCCATATTTCATACCAGGGATTCCAGGTAAGTTAATTAATTATACATAAATATTTGGTACTTATAATTTTTTTTGTATTTGTACAAAAAGTAAATGATTTAGGCGTCGGTTATGATTATTCGTCATTTTTCTATGGAAAATTATAAAACAATTCAAAATTAAATATGTGAGAAGGTAGGCAAATATGTATGAAGCGGGACACTCTATACTCTCTGCCTACTCCGCAAAGGACTTTGTCTTTGACTTATTTAAGGTCTCACAAAATACTGGCATTACAAATAGCAATGCTCCTGCAAATTTTAGTAACATTGTACGTTTATTGTGTTCTGTATGTGAATTTTTTCTGTGTAAGGGTAAAAATGGATAAAAACTCTATTACTTAGACTCCAAAGTGTCTGTCATCAAGCTGTATATTATAATCCTTGATAGTTAGAAGTTTGAAATTTTCAGACGATATCTTTATATTGAAGATATACCCAGAAATACTAAAACATAAAAGTAAGTATTCAAAGGTGTTCCCATACATAGGACTCAACCCAATCAATAGATATAGGTAGCTTTATATTTAGGTTGCGGTAAAGACGTCAAACAGTGACTCGATATATCCTCAGAATACCTAGTTACATATTCACTTCAAAATAAAAAATAAAAATCAAATAGTATGTTGCCATTTTTATAGACAATAGATTTGGCTCAGAACCCTTCCTCTAGGAGTCTGGCTGGCCATCAAAATTTAGTTTTTTTGTTTCATCCTATACTTACTAAACTTGTATACCTTTTCATACATTGCAACTGCTGGTTTAGCTTGATCCATAAGACTCCTCATATTCTCATAGGTGGTCATGAGTGATGTCTTTGCGTTTCTATGTTCTTGAACTTGTTTTCTAAGTTCTATGAGATTGTAACAGTGTTCACACAGTCTTAAACCATTTTTTTCATTCACTTCCTGGTCTGATTGTGATGATTGAGCTGCCGATGGGTCTACTATACTTTCTGCAATAGTACAATTATAATTATGCTATTAAAGGTAATTTTTTGTTCCTGTTATTGAATAATGACATGTTCTACACTATGACTATGCTTGCCATTGTAATACTTCAATGTTAGATAACTGGTAATTTTTAGACAAATATCTTGTTTGATGTAGAGCATACTTATGCTCTTATGATCAGCTTACGATATTATGTTCCAGAATGTGACATGTAGCAAGCTAAAGGAGTAAGCGTTAATAAGTTGAGTAAGCGGGCTAAACACAATCCATTGCAATATTATCTTTTATAGATAAACCGAAGAAACTCATGGAACAAGTTGCCCTAACTAGCACTAGTCTGACACCTCATGCATCAAAGTCGGATACCTAGCAACCTAGACAGAGGTGATATTTTTTTCATTCAAATGAATTAAAGCGCTCCAAGATGCAGGGCAAGTAGTCATTTGATTTTCTTCTCACATTTTTAATGTTTATAAATAATGATTCCATATATTTACTGTGCCATTGACCTAAGATTTTAAATATTGCATAACAGTCTTGTTTTAGATCTTAACCAATAATAATCAACAATACAAATAAATCTTTGATTGATAAGGCTCAAACTCAAATGTTGTCTATCTTGTAGGTAGACACCTTACAAAAGTCATTTAGAAATGTGTTACATTGAAAACAAAAAATATATATTGTCATGCCCATATTTATGCAAGGGTAGGCACCTAAGAACAGCAGACGAAATTAGGTTCTATGATGTGACAGGTGACAAGTCTCTCACTAACTCCAGGTTTCCTCAGGATATTTTCCTTCACCAAGCACTCAGAAATGTGCTTAAGTTAGAAACAAACTCATCATAAAAAAAATATATTAGATAACTCTTTACTTTTTTTTAACAAAAATCTCAATTTTCTAAATACTTTACACACTCTGTGAGCATGGAACTGTTGTAATTAAGTGATTAATAATGATGCTGCATAATAATAAAATCTAACTCCTGTACAACAGTGAAATTTTGTTGCAAAGTGAATTAGCATTTTCATTAAACTTTTTCTACTTCAATCTCCAAACCTCACATCACTTTCAATTAAAATTAAGTGAATGTAATTTTTACAGTGCTTGAGTTATATGATAAGTTGTCACTATCTTCTCTTAACATAAGAAAAAGACAAATTAATTTTAGTCCTGTCAGAATGGTTTGCATGTAAGATTTCTATAGACGTTTAGTCTACACCTTTGAATATTTTGATTAAATACTGTACCAATTCTTATGCTCTCCCTGATTTGACATTACTAAAATGTTTTATCTTTTTTTGTTTTTTATTTCATTGGAGAAAAATAGCAATATAACAAAAATAAGTTTACGTTGGTAAGCAGAGGAATTACCACCAATATGTAATTAAGTAGAATAAAAGTAAATACGTACTAGCTATGTTAAGATCCAAAAATAGGGAACAGTCATGACACAAAATCGATCCACAAAGTCGACAATGATGTTTCCTCCTTGTTAAATTGAAACTTCTTGCACAATTAGGACAAAGCTTCACAGAAGAACCATCGAGCCAGGGTACAACCTTTAAATAGTGTTCTTTAATAATCTCGACTATAAAGATCTATAAGGTAATTAATGAACTAATATATGAAAATCTTTGTTATTTAAAATCGTGTATACCCAACTTTGAACCTCTCTTTCTCTATTTCAAAGAGTGTACTAAAGCTCCATTCCCACATTACTTTCAACTACTATCGAAAATTAATCAAAAAGTGCAATTTCTTTTTCATATTTGTATTTTTTTTTTAATATTTTTGGTACATATATATGGCAGAATAATATATTGAAGAAAATTATTATTTATAGAATAAAATAAAAGTAGAATAAAAGTAACTGAATTCAAAAAATCCAATTTCTGATAAATGAGCAAGATTAAAAAAATATTGTATTGAATACATTTTGATTTTAACCAAATTTGTGGATTAGCCTTTTGAGTACACAATTACAAAATAAATTTATAGTAAAATGATTTACACTGATAATTTTAGATTGTCTCAATCTGAAATGTTCAAATGGTGTCAGAATTACTTAGGTATGTTTAGAAATAACTTACTTCTTGTTCATGTTGTTTCCTTTGGTTAGGATCACTGGGCATGTTACAAGTTAATTTATCTAATCTGATTAACAACTTATTGGTTTCTGCAGCATATCTCTCAAGTCTAGAGGAACGGACGCCTTTAAAATAATCCGTAGAACTTCTAGAAGCTCCGATTGTTTGCTCTTCAACAGGATAATAGTATTCCTGAGTATTAAATTTCAAAGCCCTATCAAATGTTTCTTTTAAGTCTGCTTCCTCGTTATTTAGGATAATCTTTTTAGCTTTACCGAATATTTCTTTTAATGATTTCAATACATCTTGATCTTCTTGATGAAGGCTTTCGAAGTGGGTAGTGAGTTGTGCAGCAGACTTTAAATCTGCCTTGCATATTGGACACAGGAAACCTTCTAAAATTTCATCTTCATTAGCTGAAGCCATTATTACCTTCCGATATCTTTACATTTTGCACTTAAAGAAATCGCTAAAGAATTAGCTATTAAATTAGCTATATTCTCGGCTTTGAAATATCATTGACGTTTCAGATTCTTCAAAAACTGTAAAAAGAGAATAAGGTAGGCAGGTACATACCGATTACAAAAAAATGTCTGAGACAGATTTTTTTTGACAGTGATTTAAGAATTTTTAATTGTCACAACTCATGTGTCACTTGAGTTTTCTTCTTCATTTTTGTATACCTACCTATATTAGGTATATAAATTAGTGCTATGCAACATCACCGCTTTGCTGTCGTGCCCTCGATGTTGAATTTTATAAATCTAAGTATAAATATAGTTCGACAGAAAAGAGTAGAAATTAATTATTCGAGAACTAAAACGTAACTAAAACTAGCTTCTAGCAACACCAAAAAATAAGTACCTAAGTTGTCAGTGATTGATAATCATAGTGAATTTTCGTAGGTTTTTAACGAAATTTTCGGAATGCTTAGTACCTAAAACAGCGATAATATGAACAAAGTCATTCGAGGCGGTGCTCGTGAAATAATAATATAAAGTTTTCATGCGGTGTTTGGTCGAATATCAAG
>DVZL01004388.1:0-12970 GCA_018236625.1 Lasaia peninsularis | reverse complement strand
TGCCAACTAATAGCTAATAATATAATAACAGTTTATGACAACAGTTATTGAAAAATAACACAACAGTATAATTCATTGTTGGCATATAGCCGTTATTGCCACCTCTAGTAGTAGTTAGAGCTAGAAGCTACGAGCTAGTAGTATTACTAGTCCACATCCACTAGCGAACTTCGAAACGCCCGGCCTGAGTTATGTTATTTTTCTAAGTTTTAATGGTCGTTATCCCGGAAGAAAACATAGCAAAACATGAACTTTATATACATTGGTTGAGCCGTTTTTGAGTTATAAACGGTATGAGTAACAAAACTTTGTTTTTAACTAACGCAAAAAGGTAATTTATAAATTACACTGACATTTTAATTTGAAACTTGGCGCTTCCTGCGTGGCCCTATTTTGCTTTGGTCCAGTCCTGATACATGATTACGAAATTGAAGACGGTTATTTGCAGTTTTATTTCATTTAAATTAATAATTAATAATCGCCAAGCAAATATCTCCGAAAAGGCAGGCAGAGGTACATAATATGTAACCATGATTAGCCGAGGATATTAGATCCCATGATGTAAAAGGTGGCAAGTCCGTGGCCATATCGGGCACGAATCCCTGGTTTCCTCACTATCTTTTCTTTCACCATAAGAGTACTCGTAAAATGTACTTAAGTTAGAAAAACTCATCGTTACATAAAGGGGTTTAAACTTGGACTACCGAAATAGTATTACGAAGCGCATACCACTAGCCTTCTGAGGCTTAATTCCTAGACAAAAGTAGCCTGAATATAAAAACAGATTTCGATAACTTGTAACAATAATGTTAACGAGGTGAAACTACAAAAATATCGTTATTAATTTTATTATGATGTCGCCGCACTAAACAAAAAATATTTCAAATTTATTTTTGGATCTTGGTCAAAATTAATTATCTAACAAAAAAATGATCAAAATCCATTTCAGTGATGGAGTCGTGAAACAAATTAAAAAGTTGAATTGAAAACTCCGTTTTGTAGTTAAAGACAACCATTATTTATATTTTAGCGTAATGAAAAGAAACTGAGTGCTTCCATGTTAGCTTTCGTAGACTACAGACATTTCTATATTTGAAGATGAAATGGGTACTCTAAGAATGCATCCTGTCATTGAACAAAGAAATGTTTGCTTTTCAACAACTTTTGTGGTATTTTAGAACTTTTATGCTCAATCAATGGATTTAGTAAAAACCTGTGCTTGCAACTATGGATCCCTTCACTTGCGAGTCCGGCTCGCACTTGGCCACTTTTTATATGATGGCAAACGAGTTGACAATCATCATCATCAGAAAATACGTCTGCTTGCAGGGTCAACCCAGGGCTAGGTGATACGCTTCTTGCAAAAGTATACCTTTGTTATTTACAAGTTCATATTTTTCACAATATCGAAAGACAAACAAACAGGCAGATTTACTGTCAGTAAAATCATTTTAACGCAATAAAATACTGTTATATATTATAATACTGTTCTTGGACACATACAGTTCGTAAGATAATTCAAATTATTACGTGACCATTGTTATTTGACGACTGGTCATTATATCCAACTATGAATAAAGTTAAAAAATATCGAAGGAGTCCACACGTCCCTATTCATCCTATCAAACCAACCCTTCAACCGCTATAAACTGGGACAAGACGACCGAAATATCTGACCCTCGGTCTTGATTCATCGAGGGTTAAGCTTTTCATATAAAAACCTTTTTACGCCTCTCCTTTCACTTACAGGAATTTTCGATTATGATGCTGATGTGTGTTTTTTTAATTAATGCTTAATTAAGCACAAATGTTTAATTTGAAGCCTATTAAATCATATTATTTTTTATTCATTAAATAATAATGCGTAATTAATTAAAATATTTGCCAAACATTATAAAAAGAAATAAAAAAATTAGAGTGTCTGTATGTAATATGAAAGTAATCGCTTTTAACTAAATGAATATATATGTTTAGAATGTACATATACCAAACCAAATAACATTTTTTTAGAATTTTTGGATGTTTATTTCTGCTAGCTAATTTCTGAAACAGGCGAACAGATTTCGATGTGACTTTCACTGGCAGACAGTTAAAGTAATAAGGAATGTCTTAGGCTACTTTTATTTTAGATTTTTTTTAGAAATGTATGAAATGAAAAAAATAATAAAACGCGAACGAAGTCGCAGGCACACATAATATATCTCCTATTGGTATATTAAAATATCTTTTGCATCCTATTTCTCATACTTATTGAATTCACGCAAAGTTTTATAGAAAGTAAATATCACAGGTACATACCGCGCCTTTTGCGGTCTCATATTTACAATAGGATGTCATAAACAATTAATACCTAAAATATAAATATCACGTCAAATACCAGCTAGTTTGAAGCAATGATCCTGATAAAAATTAGTACCTAAGAACTACAAAACGTAATTGCATCACAAAAATGTAATTAACGCCCAATAAAGTGGGCACGGGTCGGCTACTTTATGATAAAAACATATCAGTAAATCTGTGGCGTCTATAACCTAAGGTTATTTCTTGCCATCAAAAGCTTTTTCTCAAGTGAAAATATAAAAGTACTTACATATGACAGTTAATGTGGCGTTCGCCCTGATGACCTTATGCATCTGAGCTGGACCGACTTGGCACTGGTATTCTGCATCATCTTCCAAAGTGGCGTTCACTATCCTCAAGTTATAGACACCATGCCGCCTATCTCCGAACATGGTGTACCGAGGATAGCCAGGAATCACCGAGGAGAAGCCTGAAAATAAAATACATAGAATAGTTTTTTTTATGATAATGGAAGGCTTACAAGCAGACTGATTTCCTGATGGTAAAAAATACACGTCGCCTGTAGACTCCAAGGGTGGAAATGGTGCGTTGCCAACCTGAGGCTGGGATGGTCTTCTGAGCCTGGCTGATGGTCTTCTGAGCCTGGCTTCTAGCTGAGCCTCTTGCGGGAGTAAGTTTACCGGCTAGCCTACCCTCAAACCAGAATACGACAATGGCGAGTCCTGCCGCTATTGTGGCAGGAATAGGTAAGGCGGTGGTACCAATCCGGTTTTCCGGTCCAATTATTGTCATGTTACGGTAACCACAAAAGGTCTAGGACTTGAAATTTACTATATAAACATATTTGGTTAACTGATCTAAATTATACAAAACAAATTGCTATGCGTTCATGACATAGTACATATATGCAATATATATAAAAAATAAATATATAATTTTAAATTTATTTTTAAGATATTTTTCCGACAATCGCAACAATTAGGAAAGTTTTTAGAAGTTCTATGGCATGTTTCGAGAAATACTTTAAAAATTCACTCACAAAAGTCCTCAGCTAAATGATTTACTAGTCTGTAAAAAAATCTCAAATATACAAACAAACTTCGACACAAAGCGTTCCGTACTTCCATTTCGGTTGTATAGGTTCGAACCCCACCATGTGTCAATGAGTTTTTCTAGCTTAAGTACATTTTCTGAGTTCCCTTACGGTAGACGAAAACATAGTGAGGAACTGTAAGTTTTGATATGGCGATTGCCACCTGTCACATCATGGAACCTAGTATCATCGGCTAATCGTGAGTGCATATGTACTCTCTGCCTACCCTTTCTCTTATTCCTTTTGGGATGTGGGCATGATGATATTTATTCGATATATACGGATCGAATACAGATTTTCTTTTTTGAAGTCCGTTAAACACATTCGATCCCCGAACGGTACTTTTCTGTAGAGTGTAAATGGAATATGTTCCGTTGATAAATACATCACCGCAAGTTTCTCAACAAAAAACAGATAAACCGATTTAATTCCTTTTTACCGAAATTCCATTTAAAATTGGGTAGTTTTAAGTTGTGTGTCACATGCATCGCTGGGCCTCAGTCCGGGTTTGCCAACCGCAAAAACAAAATGGACGCTTTACCGACTTTTACTATTTCATGTATAACTGTTATTCATAAAAATATCCACACGGACCCTTCGAGTGTTATAAGTTTCCGTGACATCGTAGCTCCTAGGCGAATGGACCGATTGTAATACGTTTTTTAAAGATAACATGATTTTAGTTACAATTTATGCAAATCTGTCCAGGAATTCAAAGTCATCAGCTCAATTTTGTTAGTTGCGGAAGTTTTTATCAGTGTAAAACATACATAAGACAACTGATATCACTGAGCTGTTCTGAAGATGTGGATCCAGGTAATAGATGTAACCCTGGAATTTCTTCTAATAATCCATAGGAACTAGCCAATAAAGTATGGGGGTCAACAAGAAGACGAGTTCTAAGAGTAATGGTATTGAAAAGATGATGATAAGACATTATAAGCAGTTATATTTCTCTTTTCGTAAAGAGCATCTATGTGCATACTTGCACTGCGGGTCACTCGCAATGGGAAACATTTATGTTGCTTGTTCAAGTACAGTTTTATAGTAAGTATATATTAGGAGATGGTGAAAAATTAAAATTTGCCTCAAAAAGTTCCACATACAGTAAGTGATAAAATCAATATTTATTCCAATAGTGGCACAAAGAAAGACGTTGCTTGTTCCTGTTCGAATTTAATTCAAGACACAAATTTGCTATTCCCATCGACCTGAAGGTTCCAATCAGCGAGACAATGGTCTGTATAAATAGACTAGCGCTGAACATTTGATTGGAGCATTATGGAGATAGCGTCACGGGATGTATGTTGGGGAATTACTGGCGTAATAGAATATTGGATCTGTGACCTTGTTTGTATTCTAAGCTCAGCAGCTTTTTATTGACGTAGAGCCTTTTTATGCCACTACTTTTTATTAAATACTAGCTATAGTAGCGGTTTGTTGATTTAGGTTTCTTTCAGCCATGACTTTAGCGATCGAGATAAAAATGGTTCAACGATTGAAATAAAAAGGAGCATAGATTCTTTTCCGAATCATAGAATGACCTTGTATGAAATTTTGTAAAAACCATTACATAATACTTCATTCATTAATCTTAAGATATTCAAACTAGTAGTGTGTTTTATATAATTTTCTTCATTAACGGCTACTGCTGCATTATAGTGGTTTTTAGGAACATCTCTACTGATCAGGATCAAAGAATGCGTAAATCAGGATGAAGTTATCGGAATAAGCTTATAGCTTATTTCAAGTTTTATTGTAATAGATTTTAAAGTTACAGCGAGATAAAAAAACCACTGATTTAAAAAGTTAAATCTGCCTCGAAAAGTTCCAACTTATATACAAGTAAGAACTTCCTACAATACTTGGACTAATTGTGACACAAAGAAACATTTACGTCCCTTGTTACTATTCGAATTCAATTCAAGGAACTTGCCGTTCCCATCGATCTGAAGGTTCCAATCAGCGAGACAATGGTCTGTATAAATAGACTAGCGTTGAACATTTGATTGGAGCATTATGGAAATAGCATCACGGGATGTATGTTGGGGAATTACCTTCGTAATAGAATATTGGACCGGTGACCCTCTTGTTTGTATTCTAAACGTACTAACTTTTTCCTATAGACTTCTAAAAGAAAACTTTTTATACGATTGATTTCTGTTACAAACTCGTCATTTGTAGTAGAATAGTAGTAGAACTCTACACAATATTTAGGAATTTGGCATAAACAGGAGCATCTGTCATTTTAAACCTCGAAATACTCTTATACCAACGACTAGGAACATTAAAGGTCGATTTCTTAAGACAAAATATTTGGAAAAATTGCCTTAAAATGTTCCAACAACGGTTTATAAAAGTGAAAAAATCCTACAAGACTACGGGCAATTGTGGAATAAAAAGAGAGTTACATCGCTTGTTCTTGTTACAGTTTAATTCCAGGAACTTTGTCATTACTATCAATCTGAAGGTTTCAATCAGTGAGACAATGGTCTGTAATAGACTAGCGCTGAACATTTGATTGCAGCGTATTGGAGATATGTCACGGTTATAAGTTAAGGAATTATTGGCGTATTATCGAATATCTGGCTATATTTTAAGCAGCTTGCCCGACATCTTAAAAAGCGTTTGCAAAAATAGGTATAATCAGCTGTACTATGTACCTCTGTCTAGCCCTTTGAGGGTATAGGCAAGATGATTTTTTTTGTAATCTATACACTAATTTTTGTTTGATCGCCTGTTAATGTTACTAATAAAATATGTGATAAACCGTCATATACATTACATAACATCGATTATATAAAACTAATAATCGTATGATACATGGGTTTGCTTGCTGCATATTTTTTTTATTTTCCTCTCTATGCAATAGTAACCTTAATAACAATTTTAAAATATAAATTACTAGCTGACCCGGCGAACTTAGTAGCGCCCACACTTAGGGCTATGTAAAATAGATGTTGGCCTCTCAGAATTCTCAGACCTACTTAATATGCTCAAAAAATTTTATGAGAATCGGTCAAGCCGTTTCGGAGGAGAACGGGGACGGCCTTTGTGATACGAGATTTTTTTATATATAAGATTAAAACATTTATATTTAACTTAAAACTTTAAATTAAAAACAATTACTTCGTTCCAAATTAACGACAAAACGAAAATTACTTCGAGACGTTCCAAATTTAAATTCAAGTTCTGTGTAGGAATTTCAATAACGTTTAAAAATTTAACGTTTAAATTAAACTTAAATCGCACTACGAATATCAAGTAAGATAAAGGATATCTCACTAGCACAAAGTGTTTCAGAAAGTAGTGTAGCGGTGAGTATTTGTCGAAATAGGATTTTTGGAAAAAAAATGCATCATTTTTATACAAAATTAATATAAAATGTGAATATCAGAATCTATCAGACAAATTGTATTTACCTGGATTTTCTCCCAGATGTTTCTAGAGATTATCAAATGTATGAACGTACGTTACCTGTATTTTTAACGTAGTCCGGATAGTAAGGTAAAATGGTGGTGGTCGGATTCACTAATGTACAAATTACAGACACACTTTCTTAGTTTTCATATTAGAAAACCTGAATTAAATAAAGAAATTTAAAATTATCCGTAATTGAATAATATTATGCTATTTTCAAGTTAGAATATTTGTAAGTTTCACGAAGAGCCATTGTAGCTAAATATAGCTTAAATGCAATTTTGTATACAAATAATATTTTGTTGGTGACTGAAAGACTAAAATACTTTCCGAATTACTTTGTGGAATCGATAAACATGGCGCTGTATTATCACTTTAAAATTTCATTCGATGCAATTACCAAAGGTGATCGTACTCGAAATGTGACAGGACGTCTGGAATTTGGATCCGAATATTGACAGTAATGGAACGTCAGGGCTTTCACCCTAGCGGCAATCGAGACCTACAATTTTCGAATAGATTTTAGGACATAAATCATTCTCAACCCAAGAAATTTATAAAATCTGCCTTTTTTTTTTTAGAAAGATATACTGGGTTAAGGACGTAGAGGAAACTACATAAGTGCTTTTATGTAGAAATTGTAACACTTCACATTCTGCCTCTCTCTTACGGGGCTTGGCGTGAAGATATGTACGTATGTTTATGGTATCGATTAATTGATTTTATTTTTTGTATCGATAAATCGAATGGATGAATGAAATCTTAAGAAAACATTAAAAGGTTACCAAAAATAGAGAAGACAATAACGTTCATTTTGACAAGGTAGCATTTATGATATTAAAAAAAATATATAAAACTTCTGTAGCGATATTTTTTAATAATTAAGAAAATAATAGGAATAACACCAGACTTAAACGATACCTGTCGCTGTCCAGCAGCTTGCTGGTATAGGGACCAATGCCATACTTATCCTGCGGTCTTGCAGATTTGCACATTCGACTCAACACTTTGGTCACAAGCAACACATCTATAACACATATATTTAGAACACAGTTGTCTCTAAGCACAATGCAAGCGCATTTATCACATAAGAACATAATTATAATTTTTTTTCAGTAAGATTTACTTCAAACTGGATTTTCATCTCTCTCATTATGTATCCAGCTACGTAATGTTTATTAGCTAATTTGTGATTCGTGTACAATTGTCACTTGGGAAAAGTAAATAATAGATAAAAAAATAAAAATAAATACTCACCAAGTGCAAATCCATCTTTCGCCCATTGCACTTGACCAGCTAGGTTGGCTACCGCACATTCTAGAACAGCTTCAGAGCCTTCCTGTACCCTTAAACTTCGAGGTGGTACTCGGAAGTATTGCTGCTGAAAGCCGGTGACAGTAGTGAAGGCTGAAACAAGAATATTCTGGATTATTATTTTTTACATGTATTAAACAATATAATTAGACGAAAATATTTTTTCAAAAAAATTTGATAGCAATTTGTTTTCCGAAACAGTTGCATCACAAAATTATTTGACTATACCATCTACCTATACAGATAAAAATACGTGTATGCAATTTAAAAATCTACCATCGCCGGATTAGAACGCGTACATAGCAAACTTTTTTGATACAAAAGATTAAGATTTTTTCTCTCTCAATTTAATTTTTTTTTGTTTTTGTTACTAAACGGATTGTGATGGTTTTTGTTTTGTAAAATTGGTTGGTTTGTGGTATTACGAATATATATACATAATTGCTATGAGACCACCTTAATTATTATGTTAATCAAAATATAAACATAAACAAAGAAGTTACCTACATAATATGATAATTAAATTGAAGTCGTTTTAGTTCCGTATTCAAACCCTATTACTACGTCTCCGCCGTCCGTCTGTCTGTCTAAATATATGTCTGTCTGTGTGCCACCAGGCTATATCTAATGAACCGTAATAGCCAGACAGTTGAAATTTTCACAGATTATGTATTTCTGTTGCCACTATAACAACAAATACTAAAAACTTAATACAATATATAAAAGGTGCTCCCATACAACAAACTTGTTTTTTTGCCATTTTTATAAACAATGGTACAGAACCTTTCGTGCGTGAGTTCGACTAGCACTCGACGGATTTTTTGGTTTTACTGCGTTTAAATTATCATTCATACAAAGCAGTACAGTACCATTATTTTGGTATGTTATTGAAGTATGCCAGATTGTCACTCTCGGGTCCAATGAGACGCGTTAAGTCGGAAACAGAGTTGCCAACTGAAGCAGAAGACTGATACAAAACGGCTCCATCCGTCAGATACTAGTACATTAAGGGATTGATTGTGAAATATTTATATAAACATGCTTCTAACACTTGGTTCACTGTGTGAAATCAATTCATTAATGATTTTAGTCATTTATTATTTCTTCTTTGTGTTTGTATGTAATATTAAAATAACCGTTTTTCATTAAATCCATATGTATGTTTGCAAGGTACATATATACCAAAATTGTATTTTCTAGAATTTAGATATCAACGTGCTGCCAAGCCGTGGTTGAGATGTCTCAATACCCGGGTTCAATTCCCAGGTCGGGCAAATTTTCTTAAATGTTTTTCAGATTATTCTAAGTAAGCATTACATTGCCCGGGATCGGAATGTGCCGGAAGTGGCGATAGGCTTGCCACCTATCATAACATGGGGCCTAGTAATTTGGCTAATCGTGGGTGTTTCTAGTATATCTACTGGACTTACGAGTCATGGATATACAAGCACACGTCTGCCTACTAATACTGCCTGATAATAGGCGTGAAGGTGCTTTTTTTCTATTCTCAATATGAACTTCATAATAGCGAGCACTGTGGCGTGTAGCAGAAAAACTTTTTTGTAAAATATTCGGTGAAAAGTGCACAAAAACGATCTCAACGCTGGCAAAACGCGAGAAAAACAGAGCCAAGACAAAGAACTCTTCATCTGAGGCTAATACGATAGGAGACGAGTGGGCGGCGAGGGCACTTATAAGGAGACGACACTTCAGAGGTGAACGCTCCTGGGACACGGCCTGAGATATAAGCTTTGGAATATTATACAAAGTCTAGATTTATTGTATAAAGTTTAGATTTATAATTTATACAAATAAATAAAATTTAGTCTGTATCTAATATTAAATTATCCGTTACTATGTCTATTTGTCTTTCTGTCTGTCTATCTGTTTGTACCCGCTAACCTCCAAAACGTCTGGACCGATTTTGACAGGACTTTCACTGGCAGACAGCTAATGTAACAAGGAAAAACTTAAGCTTCTTTAATTTTAGAAATGTATAAAATAAATTAATGTAATAAAAACACGGACCAAGTCGCGAGCAAGGTTAAACTATTATTTTACTTGTCGACTTAATTGGCATTTCGACTGTGTATTAAAAAAATATTTACCGACTAATTGTTTCGGCAAATTTCTTTCATTCGGGCCATGCCATAAATCGGTGTGGATACTATTTTACACCAACTAGGTAGTAGATGTATACACGTTGTTATTTTTGCAACTTCATGAGACCTAGACCTATCTAGATCAATGTTACCCGCCAAAACCACAAGGTAAAAAATTTCAGCGAAATCGTTAAAGCCGTTTTTGAGATCGCCGGTATAAATAAATACACAAAAATTGCTCGTTCAAAAATATTACTTAGGCAAAAGGAGTGACTGGTATATCAGAATTCAGAAATATTTACTAACAATTATTACATATAACAATATTACAGGAGTTCGGAAATCTTCTGGTAAGTTTAAAAACCTGTGTTAGAAGAGTTCCCTAATAATAAAGTAATGCTCTTTTTTAACAAAAAAGGATTACTTTATTATCTTCATTACAAAAATAAACGAATTGATTATTAAATAATTAACATTAATAATAATTAATACAAGCCTGCTGAACTCAAAACATAGTTCACGTAGAATATAATAACATGTATTCTACGTTATTATTTGAATAATTACAACTTGATTTTATGCTTCACATGTTTATGTTAATTAATATTTAATAAGTACTGGTAGCTTCGAATATTATCGCCAATTTCACCAAATGATTTTCATAAAACATGGCCTTAGTTGTTTTCGAATATTACGAATATAACTCCGTAATACTGGCTGTTAACTTTATGTTACATTGTATTATCTGTGTTTGTCAATTTCATGTCACTCGTATCTGTACTGTCAAAGTCACTGTCACTTCTCAATCTGTATTATATTAAAACAAGAGCGTAAGCGAGAAGCCAAATATACTATCTGGAGATCATTCTGTCTGACAAAGAGCTGTCCCGAATGCGTTGTATTGCTAACTCACTCTTAACTGGCCAATATCTCTTTCTGTCAGTTTATAAGAAGTTAAGAAAATCAAAACAAACCGGTTGTATAAAAGATAACAATCCTTTTAAGAATTAGATATATGTTTAATAATGAGGTCTTTTTGGAGAGTGAACATGTTTCCCCGTATTGGTCCGAGTCCCCTGTGTTGAATAGACCATCTGCCTCCCTACCAGGCAGCTTGTAAGAGGTAAACATTGGTTAACTGGATCATCACTTCCAACATGACCACTGGTGGTAGAGTTTTATGCAGCAACTCACTAGGATAGGGATCCACGCACATTTGGTCTAAAAGCCCAATCATAGACAGTGAAGCACCTATGACATCTCAGACTAGTTATTACGAAATCGACATGATCAAAACAATTCACAAAATGCCTCCATCAGTAAACCTAAAATTAAATAGGTATATGTTTTTGTGTATTTCTTTTAATTATTTTGAAACTCTTCAATGTTTTTATACATAAAATAAATTTAGTTATACAACCATGTATAAAGTTATGCCAAGATATTTGTAATTTAACTAATTTTAGATTTATTTTTAACTAACGACCCGCCCCGGCTTCCCACGGTTATACTATACATGTTATATACATAGATAAAAATTTTCCTCTTGAATCACTTTATCTATTTAAGAAACCCGCACCAAAATCCGTTGCATAGTTTTAAAATTTGAAGGATAGGACGGATAAAGGAACTTTGTTTTATACTATGTAGTGATCCAATAATATATAATTTGGGTACATTTTGTAGCTTCACAATAAAAATAAAGTTGCAATTTAACACAAAATATAGCTATATAGAAATAATGTTTCAAAAGATCATGGTACAGAAAAACAGAATCATAAACATTTTTGGATTTCTTTTTGCCAAAAATTGTAGGAAAAAATTAAAATATTTCAAAAAATAGATCAATACATATTTTATTGAAATCAATTAAAACCGCGTATAACTTTTTATTTATTAACAAAATTTAAATATGACATTACTTGTTAACTAAGTTTAGAATCAATAATGAAGTAATATTTTGTGTTTCAATACATATAAATAGTATTTAGATTTAACACATAAATACGTATGTAGTATTTGATGTGTAATTGTAAGTGCAAACGTGTGTGATTATGTGTAATACACATCAATAATTATTCATTTAGATTTTTATTTTTATCACAGATAAAATCGCAATCTCTTATATTTTAGACAACATATAAAGTATACTTCACACCGTCAGATTTAAGCTAAGGCTACACAGGTGGGAAGTAAGGCTGAATTACCAGTGTTTGTTATTTCACTTTTCGTATACAGGATGCTCGAGATCTCACTCCCATTTACATCCATACTCCTTTGTAGGTAGAGCGTGATTTATATTTTAACACCAGATGTTTGTATAACCTGTTATTGTAGTATTGGTCGTTAGATGATTTGATTGAATGTTAAAATGAAATAACTTTTAAGTTTCTCGGAATAAGATAATAAAAATAAAAAAACCAACCAAGTGCGAGTTTGCTTCGCACACGGAGGGTTCCATATCAATATCCATAAAAACGGCAAAAAAATTGCGTTTGTTTTAGGGGAGCACTTTTAATATACTTATTTTATTCTGTTTTTAGTTTTTTTTGTTATAGCGGAAACAAAATTACATCATCTGAGAAAATTTCAATCTTCTAAATGTCACAGTTTATCAGCATGGAGTTTTTAGGGTTCCGTCACAGAATAAAAATTACTAACTCACAGAACCTGCACTTATCGTAACAATTCATAGAAATAGTGACTCTTGTAACTAAGCAACAAAGTTCAATTCAGCTCG
>DVZL01004387.1:0-12971 GCA_018236625.1 Lasaia peninsularis | reverse complement strand
AAATTAAATAAATTACATACCTATATAATGGGTGCTCCTATACAACAAACGCCATTTTTTTGCCTTTTGTATAGATAATGATACGGAACCCTTTTTTGCGTCAGTCTGACTAGCACTTGACAGATTTTTTTATTGCATTTAGCTTCATGACAGCCGTTTTGCATCTTACCTCGCTTCTATGCCTCTTAACTGCGCCTTCTGTGAATTGTCAACCTCTCAGGCGAGCCTGTTGCGTAAGTATATTTATCAGCTTTAATAACCTTTTAACAGGAACACGATAGTGGCAAGCACTGATACGAGATTGGCAAACATAGCGAATGTGGTAAGTACTAAAGTAGGTAAATCGGTACTATTGTGGAGTTAACCTTAGAAAAGGACATTTTATATTGAAGTGGATGAAAAAACTATGGAACTTCTTATTTAGGCTCTTTGTTAGTTAATACGAGATATGGTTGGCCTATACATCTAAACTCATCTAACATACAAATATAATAAATTTAAGTTTGTTTTTAATATTAAAATAACTGTTTTACTAAATGCATATGTATGTGTACGCGGTACATAAGCCAAAACAAAATTAAAATGTCTCTCCGTTTGTTCCGGCTAACCTCTGGAACGGCTGCACCGATTTTAACGGGATTTTCCTAGACATAGCTGATTTGATAAGGTATAACGCTATTATATCGTGAACGCGAACGAAGTCGTAGGCAGAGCTAGTTTTAAATAGCTAATAATAATAAATAAGGAACGTGTTGGCACAAATCAATGAGTATAGATGGTGGGGCGCCATGTTTGCTCAGACTCATTTGACCGATAGCTAGAGGTCAACTCTGAGATGCCCGCGTATTTTCCGATTTGTGTACGTCGACATTTATTAGTCCTACCTGGGTGACCGAGCTTTGCTTGGTGTTTTTTATTAGTAAATCATGTTTTTTTGGAATAATATTTATTTATAACTATGCAAATTAATATTTACTTATAACTTCGGGCAAGAAGGTTCTAGAGTGGAGACCACGGACCGGCAAGCGCAGCGTAGGACGTCCACCAACCAGATGGAGCGACGATATAGGGTAGATCGCAGGAACCCACTGGATGCAGGCCGCCTTTAGGTCTAATTGGAGGTCGTTGGGGGAGGCCTACGTACAGCAGTGGACGTCCTATGGCTGAGATGTTGATGTATATTTATAGGTGAATTTATAAATGTAGTAAAACGATCACAGGCGCAAAAGTTTCTATTTGGAAAAATCAAAGTCAAATATTTTTTTTAACTAATAGCTTAGTACAGTGACCCTCAATTCACCTGATGGTAAGCGAAGATGGGGTCGAATGTGGAAGCACACTTAGGTAAAAATGCCTATTCACTCATTATTACACTTAAATTATATCTGGAAATACCTTCCCAGTTAGATAGTTTCAACCCTTGGCAATTCTATTATTCGAATTAAAATTGTTTATTTTTAAAATTTTTTAAAAAAGAATATTATATATACACTTGTGGATTTCACGTAACGTGTTGTTATAACACCAAAAATATAAATGACGCCTTGCCAACCCTTTACTTTCCCAAGATCATTCCAGTTTTAATATAAAATATTTTAAATTCCGGACACTTTCAAAACTGTCTGGATGTCGGTGTTGCGTCATAACATCCACGTGCGCTTACAGGTGTTCCTTAGACTAATGAGCAGGGTCCCACGGGACGCGAACTCTGCACCGCGTGGCATTTCCTTGAGACCACTGCCACTCATCATTAGGGGTATCCGAAATGCATTTAACATTGTCTAATTTTAATACATATGGTTGTACATTTAAAGTATTTTTTTATTTAAACCGTCACGCACACATTCCCGAAAGGGTAAGCAGAGGTACGTTCAAACTGATTGTTTGATTTTTCATGTATTATTAAAATGACCGCTTTTTAATAAATACATATATATAGTCTGGCCATAAATACTGTTACAATTAAAAATAAAAAATATTAGGTACATTTGAATTTGGAATCTGTAGTTTTTGATAATATCTTATACATAAAATTCTCGTGTCACAATGTTCGTTCCCTTATTCCGCCGAAACGGTTTGACCGATTCTCATGCAATTT
The DNA here is from genome assembly GCA_018236625.1 of Lasaia peninsularis. Taxonomy (NCBI): domain Eukaryota; kingdom Metazoa; phylum Arthropoda; class Insecta; order Lepidoptera; family Riodinidae; genus Lasaia; species Lasaia peninsularis. The sequence goes on along the minus strand of DVZL01004387.1, from coordinate 10,873 downwards.
TGTGAGCATATGGAGTAGGTCTGAAAATCGGCCAACATCTAATTTTTCATATCTCTAAGTGCGGGCGGTACGAAGTTCGCTGGGGCAGTTAGTATTTCACCATAAATCACAGCTATAATATTTTTTCCGTGTTGGTTCAGAGTTGAAATCAAGAATTATTTCCCTATCACCCAAATTCAACTCGTCAGGAGTAGGAAAACACCAAGCATCACTACGAACATTCCTCTCGCTACGACGTCATTGCTCGGCACTGTCAAGTTCCGGTAAGTAAATTAAATATTTTTTTTATAACTGCTTTATCTAAGTAGGTATATCAAAGGATTTATTAAACAAACTATGGCTTGATAGCTCCAATAAATAAGTTCTCAAAATCACGACATTGCAATGAGTTCCACGGATGGAACTTCCAGTTCCGGTTGGCCGATCCCTAGGGTCAAATAAGTCACGAGATAGGAAGCCACTTCGCGTATTCCCTGCCCTACCATAAACTTCATTTCGCAAATCTCGTTTCCTTAAAAATATCCGAACAAAAAACCAAACAAGTGAGAATCGAACTTGGGTGTGAAGGTTTCCGTAATCATACGTGTTAGATGTTTCTAATATCCGATATAGTATAAGCTACAAAATAGTATTGCATTTTTTTATATTTCATATTATACCTAATATATTAACGCTCATATTTGGCTAATTGTGATGAAATTCTCTGAAATTCGAACTATCCGTTTTTGATTTAAACTATATTTCATCATAATCGTCTTACTTTAATATTGTACAGACATTGTAGTTATGTCAAAGGAAATTTGAATAAATAGTCCCATATACAGGAACAAACAGATAAAAAGAAATGGTTGGTGTCAAGAGTCTCCGAAATCAGCGTGTTTGTAGAAAGAGAGTATAATGGATGTGGATGAAGCCAGGCAAGTATGTAGGGATCGTGAAATACTCTCTGCCTACGTCGCAAAGCATCTGGCGTGAAGATAATATTGACTATGTGATTTTACGTTTAGTTTCTTTTATATTATTATTATCTATTATGGTTTTAGTGTTTAGTTAATATGTGGTACACTTATCTATCTTGTGGTCTATATTTAGATATGTTATTATTTGTTACTGGGTTTATTGTAGGAATCCCTTAAGGAGATAAGCTCGTTTTTTTGTATATGTGGTATTGTCTTTTTATTTTCTGTCATATGTTTAGATACCAGAAAGTATTAAATAAATACGTTTTAAAAGTATAATAAAATAAATGAAGAGCAAAAAAAACTTTTTAGAAAAAGCTTTTGCCCTCAACGAGCCCTTTCATTTGATACCCATATTGTTAAAGTGAATTTAAAATTAACTGTTCCGCCATCTTGGTTGGTCCGCCATATTGGATTTAGAATGATGTCATGTACCTTATCGTGTATTGTCAATCAAACTAAACGTGTATACAAAATTTTAGCTCAATCGGATGAAAACTACTTCGAAATTTAATTCTAAGAATCCACCCGAACATACATATTTATTTTACATACATACATTGCAAGTTAAATAAAAGCTTTTAATAAGATTTATGTCCAAATTCCTAATTATTGAAGAGCTAGCTAGCATCTTATGAAACTAGCGTTTTTTATATTAAAATTGCATCTAGATGTCGCCTAGATAGTTTTTTTTCGGTTTTTGTTTATACTTCAAAAACTAACGTTAAACCTATCACACGAAACAAGAACGTAATAAAATTGATGTCGGTTTTTAGGATTTCGTACCTAATAGGTAAAATCGGAACTCCATTACTAGGACTCCGCTGTCTATATGTGTACCTATATGTGTGTCTGTCTGTCAACATGCTGTATCTCAGGAACTAGCTAGACAGTATAAATTTTCACAGATTATGAATATGTACTGTTTTCGCTATAACAACTACTACTAAAAACAGTATAAAATAAATATATAGTATGTACAAATGTATATTTTTGTCATTTTTATATCAATATTTCCGTGGTTACCATTCGAGCGTGAGTCCAACTTTGCCGGTTGGACAATAATATTTAGTCTTGTAATCTTTTGTCATATGCATGTATAGGCATACGGAACTAATAACGCGAAACTGTACAAAAAAACATTGCCGAAAACCCATAAAGAACTTTGAAATCCGACACCCACCGAACTCTCTCGAAATGCAGCGACAAAAAGGTCCAGTCGACGCCTCCTACACCGTAGAAACGCCAAAAACAACATTTCCGATGATTTATGAAGCAAATTAACGAGAATATATCCTCATTCCATGGTATCATTTCCTGCTAGAGCGACTCCGCTACTACACTAATGTACGAAAAAAGGGCAAAAATGCGAAAAATTTCGGCTCGACTCAGTCTGTGGAGTTCGTTTAAAATATTTTTTAATTACGGATTTTGCCCATGCTTTTATTTAGGTTGTAATCCTCGTAATGATTTTTCCAATTTTATTAACGATTTACCAGATAGCTTAAAGCGAAGTATATCAGAAAGGAATATCAAAAAAGTATTAATTACCTAATATTGTTAAGTAAATATGTTATTTATTAATTGGTATACTATTCATGTTATGTTCATAAAAACTTTCCTCTTGAATCACTCTATCTATTTAAGAAAACCGCATCAAAATCCGTTGCGTAGTTTTAAAGATTTAAGTATACATATATGGATATATACAGAGAAAGCGACTTTGTTTTATACTAAGTATGTAGCGATATACTTGCATACGTTCCAAATTATATATCAATGTATGTGTATACATAACGTACATATACAAATGCTATTTATTTTATTCCTTCATTTTCGTGTTGCTGAATTATTTAAAAAACACCTTATTTGGACCTCTATGGTCTAAGAGATATGTTCTATATTATTCATTGTTGGCGCTTAGTGAAACTTCCACATATTCATATTTTAATTAAGAAAACACATGTACTTTTTTACATATAATTTATAATATAAAATTATTTTTCAAATAGCCGACCGGTTTCGTGTTTTAAAATATCAGCAGGTTTTAAAACATCGTCGGCAATAATGGGTTCATATGTACTCTCTGCCTACCCGTTGGGTGATATGGGCGTGACGGCTTTTATTTATAAAAAAGTATTGCAAGCTTGACATCCGCATGCCTTTTGGGCTCGTGTTCGGATATTTTTTCAAGCAAACAAAATATGGAGAAAAAGTTGGCTACTAGCCGCAGGAACAAGTGCGGGAACAAAATAGCTTCGCTTATATTTCAGACACAGACTAAGTAATTTATAGATGTGTTAGACAGAGATATATTTATACGCGCCCATGATTAACCGACGATATTAGTTCGCATGATGTGATAGGTGGCAAGTTCGTCACCATATTGGGTCTAATTCAATCCCAAACAACCTTTAGGTAAACTGAATTAATACATTGATACACTATATGAACAAGTTATACGCAACTCATTTTAATATCACATACCAAGTTTATTTTATATCAGATTTTCCAAATAAAAAAATTATCGTACAGCACTAAATTCAAGTGAAACTGTATAGTTCACTTTCCGACAACGTATAAAGCCATTTTTTAAGTGTGAATCCATAGCCGATAACTCTTTTTGTTCTTAATAAAACACAGTAAAAGAAAGTCAATTGCCTTAGATAACAATAATAGAGTGCATTGTCAAAAGATGATCCTTACATAACTAAAGCCTATATATAAATTATTCTCATTGTTATTAAATTAGATGAGATAAGCTGTTGTTAAACTAAATTTCAAAACTGGTTCAATATTTCTTAGTACAGAGTGGATTATGTGAATACCCAACTTTGTAAATGCCATGAAGGCAAATAAATTTTTGCCCTACATCATTCAATATGCCGAATAAAAACAGGCTTAGGATGATGAAAAAAAATGGGTGTTCGTGGTTTGAGAGCAACTTCTCTTCTTTTTATGCCTCGAATAGGCATAAAACTGAGCAAGTAGACGTGTCTATGAAGTATTAGATCTTTGTCACAACTCCCGTCATTCATTAGACGGGTCGTTCGTCTTCATTGGATCTGACGGAGAATATAGTTTACTATTTAAATTAATGTTTCCAACCGACTTAAAAAATGGGAAGTTATTTATGACTTTATAAATTTCATTGTGAACAAAAGATTTCAATTAGGTTTCGTTATTACATGTTCTTAAAAGATTTTTTAATCAGAAAAACATGTGTTTCTGTACCCGCTATAACAAAAAATACTTATGTTGGAAGGGCGTAACAACAACAGACGTGATTTTGTGATATATCAAGTGATATTCTCATATCTCAGACGGGGTAGATATACTTATGCACCCATGATTAGCCAGCGATAGTAGGTCATATGATGTGACAGGTGACTCCGTCGTCACATCCGTTTAACCGAATCCGGGACGTTAAGCGTCAAAGTCGGGCACCGACTACGCTCGACACACGTTGGGAAATTAACATACATATACAATGAACACATTTATATATTCTAATTCTAGCCCTTTGTACAACAAAATGTGCAAGCAATATCGTTCAAAACTCTTACAAAACTGTTTTTATAACAAAAAGATAGAGAGAGATCAGCTAGGAATTAGGGATGACGATCTGAGCCCAAAAAGATCGATTTTAAAGCAATGCATAGTACTGAATCAATTCAGTAAATCGATATATCACCCTTCAAAATAGACATTCAATTTTTTTGCTTTTAAGATACTGAGTATTAGGAACTATAGGCTGCATTTTCTTAACTTTATAAGACATTTTACACCTGATTTGATATTTTTGTATGTTAATAAAATAATTGCTACCATTGAATTCTGTAATGATACCGATGAGAAATCGTTAATTATAATATTTGTCTTGTTTTTATATTTTTTTGTGAACACGATTTTTTTGTGAATCGATTCATCAGGTTACGATTCGAATCGATTTAAAAATCGATCTTTCCTGAAAGAATTGCCGTCCCTACTAGCAATAAATAATAATGATTAAGTTTGTTTTATTAAAGTTAAAGGGGTATAAAAGTCTCCGTTGTCTTATAAATATAATAGTAATAGGACCCCGTCTGTCTGTCTGTCTATCGGCAACTAGGCTGTATCTAAGTTGAAAACACAGATGATATATCTCTGATAATTTGTCTCTTTATATTTTGTCTTTACAAACTTTTTGATTAAAAAAAATTTCATCAAAAAATTTTAAAAAATGTGTGATTATCAAAAATTTGTCTCTAAATTGTATATGTTTACTGTCGACTGTTGACATGAGTTGCTAATGACGAGGCTCATGTAGATGACGTGCGATATTAACAAGTATGACGGTTCTCCAGATTTAAAAAAAAATAGCCAAGTTCGAGTAGAACTGGCGCATGAAGGGTTCCGTATTGAAAGTCTTTTTGAAAATGGAAAAACACGTATATATAATAGGATAAGCCTATTAAAACATTGTAAAAAATTAAAAAAAAATTAACTTGTCATAAGCCGAGCGAGACAGTTTTTTTATGGGATAAGATCTTTCTGTGGATTATGAGGAGGGGGGAATAGGAAAGTGGAGTTTTAAGACCGAGCTGGTTAAAAGACGGCTCTAGAAACCTCGTATATTTTTTATGGGATAAGACAGCGAACAAGCACAGGGGTCTCTTGATGGTAAGAGACCAGCGTGGATTATAGACACAATAGATGTTAGAGGTGCGTCGCTGTGTAGTCGGACACCTTATGTGCAAGTGTATCTGCTACCTTTTCCTCCGGACCAGAACACGGCATTGCCGGGAATAGCTAGTATAGTATATTGAATTACAAAGACGACTCAATCAATTAAAAATAAAATATTTTAGATATGTTATCTCTTAATTAATTAAGCAAACACTCGAGCATATTCTGCCCGACTTTTAAATACGTGATCCCGGGTTCGATGTCCGAGTAGGGCAACATATTCTTATGACTTTTTTCAGTTTATCTGAATAATAGGAATAACGTCGTCTGAGATTGGATATGTGCCTGACATGGTGACAGACTTGCCTCTAAATTCATCACCTATTATAATCGGCTAATCATGGGTGCACCTGATATAGGAGTTAGGAGTTCTCAGATATAGGAGTGACGATATCTCTATCCCTATCCCTACGAATCCCTACTTAATATTATAAATGTGGAAGTAACTCTCTCTGTTTGCCTGTTACGCTTTCACGCCTAAACCACTGAACCGATTTTGATGAAATCTAGTACGGAGATATAGTTGACCTTTAGGAAGGACAAAGGCTACTTTTTAACCAACAACATTAAAAAGAGAGTATGTTTTTACGCAATAACTATTATAAGTCGCAAAAATGTCTGCCGTTTGAAAGTTATCCGTGTTAATAAAATTATTCACGCGGGTAAAGCCTAGAAAATAAAAATAAATAAAAAAGAAAATTAAAAATAATGTTTTTCTTATCTATTTCTACTTATCAATCAATCAACGCGATTTAACTGTGTCTTATGTCACTGTGAGGAGTCAAACAACAAAATTAGCGCAAACAATCCAACAAAGGCCACTTTTTACCCTGAGCATCTGCAACCGGACACCAAGATAAGACCACAATGACCCCCGAACATAAATCTGTTTCCAGGGAATTTACAATTATTTTAAAAATGCATTTTTTTATCCTCGATTATTGATCACCCACCCTCGCGTCACGAGACCCATTGTGTCTGATAGTGAATTTTTTCTGGTCATTTCGAGGACTATTGTTAAAAAGATGTCCAAAGCGGGGGACATTTTACTTAATAGAGTACAGCTGAAGCGTTTTTTTTGTGAAAGTTAAGAACACGGTGTGGATGACGAAGTAATGGGCCATTTAACCTTTTTTACAGTGAAGAGGTTGAATTTGGCGAGGAAGTATAAATCATGCAAATACATTTTATAGCTTTAACATAAAAAAATTAAAAATATATATCATTACGACCATATCATCGGAAGGGTAAGCAGAGAAGTCCGTCGTCATATTGAATACAAATCTAACTTTTCTCATTCAATTCATTCAGGATTCAAGTACTCAGAAAATGTACTTAAGTTAGAAAAAATCATCGGTACAAGGCGGGGTTCAAACCTGGACTACTGCAATGGAAATAGGAATAAGGCACTAAGGCTCTTTAAATATTGGGAACCCAGATTCGTGTATTCGAGTCCGGTCTAATGTAGTATTAGATCCAGTATCCCATCTGGGTTGCAGAGGTCAGATGGCTTAGTGGTACCATAATAGCTTTGAAATAAAAAAGCATCATTACAATCGGTCAATTCGTTTAGGAGCTACAATACTACACACAGACACAATGAGCATGCACGTTAAAAATCCCTCTCTTTCTATCGTCTTTAAAAATAAACTTTGCCCCTCTCTTTCTGTCTTTAAAAATAAACTTCGCCAAAGATTCAACACATAGGAAGGATTACCATAATATTTGATCACTCAATTGACATTTGGTTCTCGTTTTAAAACGTATCTTATCTGTGGTTTACAAAATAAAGGAGCAACAACAAAAACTTAAGCAGGTGTTGAATAATCCTAAATTCAACGCTTCACAGTTTACCAAATCCGAGATATACTGATAAGAATTTGGCAACACCGAGTTCGAAATCTTATATAGTAGTTTTATTGTTGGTTTAAATTTAGAATGCGTAAAAGAATGTACTTTCGTACATTAATACGTAAAGCAAAACCTTTAGACCCCTTTTTACGAAAATCGCGCGGACGGAGGAGTATGAAATTTGGCACACGTATAGTTCATGTGTAGGAAAAGTGCAGAACGCTAATAGTTTTCAATAATAATGCATTTGTGCGTTAAACAATGCATTCAATCAATAAATAAAACATTACACACACTACCATACATTAGACACACACAAACACAAGTATTTGTTGTTGTTCTTCTTCTTCTTCACTTATATTATGGCTTCCAATCGTTTTTCACGATTCAATTAGCCAATGTCAAGTATAGAACTACCAGATACTGAGAGTAATATCTCGATCAGATTAAAGTAGTCATTATTGAGGTACCTAAAAAAACACAAAATATGTATAACCAACACCAAACTTCACAAAAGTCAACTATACAAATGAGTTAATAACTAAATATGGCACCAGTTTAATTTTGTTATTTTTAATATACTGGCATATTAATTTTAATATAAAACTATTAGATGCAACTAGTAAACATTTATACTTTGTAGTTTTTTTTACATTCATTCATTTATACTCTTTATTCATTTGTGTTTGTATACAAATGAATAAAATTTGATTGTCTGTATGTAATATTAAAATAAATGCTTTTTACTAAACGCATATTTTTGACAGGACTTTAACTGGCAGTAGCCTAAGTCGTTCTTAATTACATTAAGCTTAGGCTACTTTTATTTTAGAATTTTAATCCAGAAATGTAAAAAATAAAATATTTAAATAAAACGCGGACGAAGTCGCGGGTACAGCTAGTAAACAAATAAAATTGCTTCTACATAACTTTTCAATATATGTAAACATTTTTATTCCCGCGTTAAAAATGTCTCAAATAAAAAAATAAATATATTAACATAGTAAAAATTTAAATACACAACAATCGCTTAAAATAATCATCGTCAAGAGTACATACCCACGATTAGCCGACGATATTAGGATTCATGATGTGCCATGTGGCAAGTCCGTAACCATATCGGACACAATTCAGATAAACTAAAAAATCATTTTCTAACCGGGAATTGAACCTGGGATGCACGAGGCATTAAAATTGGACACCGACTCCACTTGATCACAGAGAGGAATTCTAATATTACATTCAAATAATACAATTATAATTAAATAGCAGCTTAATAATCTTAAAGTACACGAAAATCAATTATCTACTTGTAAAAAAAACCTCCTTACGGGTGGTCCATCTTGAAATTATGTTTAAAGATATAATTCTTGCAGTGGCAAGATGTGGAACGATAAGACTTTGCCACCTTTCGGCCTCGCAAATTATTGTTGCTTTGACAGGACCACCTTCTATTAACTACTTCATCTTTTGGAAGATATCTTAAATGAACCATTGTTTTGACGTTTAGAGACTCCTCAAAATTCTGGGGCATAGATTAAAAAAAACCGGTCAAATACGAGTCGGAGTCATGTACGAAGTGATTCGTAGCAAATGTAATGTGAATGAAAAAGACGAAAATGCCTCTTTTAACTCATACAACTTAAAATAGTGATTGGTTATTTTAAATATGTAACGAGATATTCTGAAAATATATCGAGCTCGTCGTCTTTACCGCGATCTAATATGGATAGCGTTATCTATTGGTCGAGTTGGTAGTTCGTTGTATAGGAGCCCCTCCCAACGTATATATTTTTGTATTTCTTTTATACTTGCAGCAGTTTATCATACCCTAACCCCTCAACCTGAACGGTCAAAACACAAATGCTAGTAATTCTTAATTTCATTATGAAATTGCTCCAATGCGGGTATATATTTAATTAAGTTATCCTTGTACACTTATGAAGGACAAAGATCTTGATAAGACTTAGATAAATCACGGGGGGACTATTTTAGTTGTAAAATATTATAATATAAATTATCATTAAATATCGTAAAACTAATGGTTGCCCGGATCCGAGTCCTAATCAAAGTTTTAGCCAATCGTTATTTAAAGTGCTGAAGGTGGTGACCGATCTATATAAATAAAAGAAAGTCGGGTTTGTTACAACACTTATAACTCGAGACCAGCCAAACCAATTTTCATGGTTTTTGTTTCGTTGGATTTGTCTCCGCCCCGAATAACATAATAAGTAGATCTTAAAAAATTAGATGAATAAATAATTATGAACAATGAGTACCTTCACGCCTATTATCCCCGAAGTGGTAGGCAGAGGTGTCCTAGTATATCCACGACTCGTAAGTCCAGTAGATATACTAGAACACACCCACGATTAGCCAAGGTACTAAATTTTATACATTTCTAAAATAATAATATTCTAAAATTAAAGTAGCCTACGCTATTTCTTATTACATTAGCTGCCTGCCATTGAAAGTCCTGTCAAAATTGGTTCAGCTATTTCAGAGATTAGTGGGTACAAATAGACAGATAGACAAAAATTCTAAAAAAATATATTTAGGTATACATAAGTACCTACTTTGTAAACATACATATGCATTAAGTAAAAATCAGCTATTTTAATATTACAGACAGACACATCAATTTTATATAATAAACTAACAGAATGTATAGATAGAATAAACTAACAGACAGAATCCTACTAATATTATATACGCGAAAGTTTATAAGTATGGATATATGTATGGATGTTCTTTCACGAAAAAAACTACTAGACGGATTAGGATGAAACTGTATTTGGATAGCTTATGCATGGGAATAACATATAGGCTACTTTTTAACCGAGTACAATAAAAAAAAGTATGTGTTTACGCCGTAAGTATCATGAATGGGAAAAATTTTCTCTTTAAAAGTTATCTATGTTATTAGAAGTACCTGGATGACCGAGCATTGCTCGGTATTTTTGTTAGTACAACACATTTTTTTCAGAGCTGCGTTTGACATAATTTACCTTGTTTTTCTTGTTTCTGTAGGGCTTCCAGGCACGGTTTTCTCACAAAAAAAGAAACTCAAAAAAAAAAAGAAAAAAGAACTAACTGGATTGGGTTTTGAACCCGGGTTGCTACGTATCAAGGCGCCCGATTCCCAACTATGCTATTCTCATTTTGAAAAAATTGGAAATTTAGCTTTGTATCGTAATGATATATGTTTTTATTCAATGAAAACACGATTAATAAAAGAAACCAGAAAATAATACCTAGCTAGATCGATTCATCGCCCCCGAAACCCCCTATATACAAAATTTCAAGAAAATCGTTTGAGTTGTTTTCAAAATCGC
>DVZL01004386.1:0-12972 GCA_018236625.1 Lasaia peninsularis | reverse complement strand
CGATTTTCTTGAAATTTTATATATAGGGAGTTTCGGGGGCGATAAATCGATCTAGCTATGTTTTATTTTTGGGTTTCGTTTATTAGTCGTGTTTTCATTGAATAGAGAACTATGTCATTATAATCCAAAAGCTAAATTTCACAGACATTTACGGAAACAGAATAGCTCAGTTAGTAAACCAGGCGACTATAATGCAAAAAGCCCGGGTTCAAATCCCATTCCAATTGTAAGTTTTATTTTTTCTTTTTTTTGAGAAAAGAAGGATTTTTTGTGAGAAAAAGTGTTTTGGAAGCCCTAAAGAGACAAGTAAAATATTGTACTTTATGTCAAATACAATTCCAAAAAAAGTGAAGAATCTACTAACAAAACACTCATTCAGGTACTAATGTTTAATTTAACAAATATTCTACAACATCGTGGTGCGCAAATATTTTAACATTCAATTAAATATTTTTTATTACTAACTTAATAGTATAATAAATAAATAAATAAATCAAATAAAAATAGCCTTTACTTATTATGTTCAAATTTTACACCTTTATACGGTACTAGCGGTCCCGGCAAATTTCGTACCGCCCGCGTTTAGGGTTATGAATAATAGATGTGGACCGATTGTTAGACCTACCCGATATGCACACAACATTTTATGGCAATAGAACAAAGCGAGATAAAAAGTATCCCATGTCTGTCTTTTGGTGCTGAATTACCTTCCCACCAATTCTTAGCCACGTCAGTTCAACCGTTCTTGAGTTAAGAACAAGGTAAGTAGTAAATTGTAATCTGAGCACCTTTTGTCTATAACGGCTGGACCGATTTTGACGGGACTTTCACTGACAGATAGCTGAAGTAATAAGGAATGGTTTAGGTTTATTTTATTTTAGAAATGTATAAAATATAATAATTAAACAAGGAGTGTCTGTATGTAATGGTAAAATAACAGCTTTTTACTAAATGTATGTTTACAGGGTAGGTACATATACTAAAATAGTGTTTTATTAGAGTTATAGATTTTTATATATCTATATACTATTAAGTCTGTCTTTCTGTCTATCTGTTTGTATTCGCTAATCTCTGTAATGGCTGAACCGAATTTGACGGGACTTTCACTGGCAGAATGGCTTACGCTAACAAAGTCACACAGCTAGGGTGCACAGCTAGGGTGAAATAAAATATGTATCCTATTCCAGAGCGACTTTTCATCAGTCTTCCTTTATACGTTTCTTCTGATACTATCCTCGAAAACTATAAGAGCCTCGGTGGTCTAGTGGTACGTGTTGCAGACTTCCATTCGGTATTCCAGGTTTGAACCCCGCCATGTATCAATGAGTTTTTCTAAATTAAGTACATTTTTTTAATGTTCTTACGGTGAAGAACAACATCGTAGCGAACCCTAGATTTGTGCCCGATATGGCGACGGACTTGCCACCTGTCACATTATGGGACCTGATATCGTCGCCTAATCAAGGGTGCATGCACTGCCTGTCCTTTTGGGGATATCAGCATCATATTAATTTACTTCTGATACTATTACAAAATATTCTAATTTTATCGCTGTAGGTACTAACATCGTGATTATTTCCTCCTAATCCACCAAATTGTTGCGATCTTACAAAAAGTCGTTGCAAAAAGCACTTACATATTTAACGATCGGAACTGATGGAACTTTTGGCTTTTAAATAATGTACCTACGTAAGTTTTTCTAGACCTGTAATAAGTTTACCGTTATTTCACATAGCTATAAAATAATCGTGAAGTAATTAAAATAAATATGTAATTATTTTACGTACAATATTTGAAGCTTTTTTTTCATACTTAATTTCTTTTGACGTGACATCATTTATACAAATAAATAAAATTGGAGTGTCCGTATGTAATATTAAAATAACCGCTTTTTACTTAACAAGGTACATATACCAAAACAATATTTTTTAGAATTTTTGACTGTCTGTCTGTTTGTACCCGCTAATCTCTGAAACGGCTGGACTATTTTGAGCGGATTTTCACTGCCAGTGAAAGATTTTTTTTTTAGAATTTTATATTTTACAAGTTTGTAACAAGTCGCTTGCACAACTAGTAAACTATAAATCTTGCATATTATTTAATAAGCATAGCTTTATCATAATAATGATGGTGATGAGATATTATATTCTGAACCCATTAGAACAGAACTCTGAGAAACTTATAATAAAAACCGTGAGACAAGTATTTATGTAAAGAATTTATATTGGCCCGCCATAAGTTCCCAAGAATACAAACTTTTTTATTGAAACCTGTAGAGACAGCCTGCGTGATGGTATACGACTATTATAGCCCATTGAAAATGTATCAATTAGGGAAATAGTGTGAAATATCATTAACTAAATCAGTGCTCGGTACCATTGTTTTCTTCTGTTTTGTCTTATTTCGGTTCTACACCAGAGGAATAACATCTCTTTTTACACATTTTGCACCATTTCTTCAATCAATACAAGTCTGGAGGCAATCCTACAACAAAAAAATATATTATCTAATACTTGGAAAAAGTATTTTCATAGCGTCATCGCTTTGATAAAAAAAGCATCAAGCTTCACACTTTTGATTGTAAATTACTCGTACAATTTTGATTATTATGATAAAAAAAAGTTATTATTATTTGTTAACATTTCCAGATTTTCTCTTCTACTGCAAGACCAAAGCTCGATTTTACCAAGGATCCCTTATTTTAAGGGTACCTTTAAATCCCGTGTATATATCAGATGATATTGGGTTAGGCTGCCTCTTCTATGGGATTACACACACAGATTCGAATTCTCTCCAAGTCCTCGCAGTTTAAATTACGGTTAGTATACGCAAAAAATGTATTTAAATGAAAAAATATCAGTGGTACCTGACAGGGTTCAAACCTGGACTATTGAAATATAAGTTCGTAGCTCTAACCATTGACACCGAGGCACACAGTACCGTTGTTTTCATTCAACCGTTAAAATGGCAAGACAATGGCTTAAGAAATATTCCTCTCGTCCTATTTTTCTGAAGGCGATAAACGTATAATATATCGTGACAACAATATTAACATACAAATCATAAAACGTATTGAATCAAGTAGAGTTCGTTGATGTAGACCGTTGTTGGTAGAGTTCTGCGATTTTACATATTGCCTACTAGCAGCCCGGCCCGGCTTCGCACGGTTTGTTTGTAGTTGATATAATGAGACCAGCCCCACCTACCGGGTCCTATTGTATTTTTAAATCACACAGGAATCCATCGAAATATTCATGTAAAATTTCAACCCAATCGGTTTAGTCACTTAGAAGTTATGTGAATTAGATAAGTACGGAAAGATAATTCTTACTAACCGTTCTCCCATCACACGTTTTTCCAAAACCTGCTTTTTCAATAAAGAATTTTCCCTCGATAAAAAGTAGCCTATGTTCAGCAGGGATAATGTCGGATTCTAACGGTAAAAGAATTTTTTAAATCAGTCTAGTAGTTTAGGAGACTATTCAATATAAGCAAACTATCAAATAAACTCTTTATAATATTAGTATAGGTTGTATGTGCTCACCATTATCGTTGTCCATTTTGAAGGGTAGAGGGATTTATTTTTGATATAAGACCACCTTGTTGGTCGACGGGTGGGCTAATGTCACCAACGATCCTCAAGGTTTTGGGTTTGATTCCCGATCTGGTATTTGTCTCGGTATTTTGCAATTTTATTCTAGTTATTTAAGTATTTATATGTATTAGTATCGTTGACTATCACCCATAACACAAGCATATAATTTGCTTACTTTGAGGCTATTTTATTGTTTTACTTACTTCCATACTATAAAAATATAATTATTTATTTTTTGAGGTTATGTTTAATACGTAATTTTTTTAGAGTTGCACTTGAGATTCTTGTAATATTATTTACCTACTTAATCACTTCAGTTCCAAAAGATGAGTATGTAATAGATGTTGTCACTGGCATACCTCGAATTAGGTAGTATACGAGTATATTTATATCTACAATACAATATACAATACAAACAAAATAAATAAAGAAGATTAAATTCTGTACACATTTTAATTTTTTTAGAATTTTGGTCTGTCTGTCTATTTATTTGTCTGTATCCCGGCCGCGATTCATACTGAAACTACGATAGGTTATTTCGTAACAAAATTTGGCTAGCGGCTAGTCTGTGTTCCTAGGTTAGAGGTTTTACCTTATTTTTTTAAGGGGATTCCGTGGGAGAGGGGATAAAACCAAAATGTAAAATTTTTATGTTAAATTTATTATTATTTTAGAATAAGGAAGCGAACGAGCACACGGCTCTCCTGATGGTAGAGACAACCGTGGCCTATAGACACCATAGTTGTTGTAGGTGCGTCGCTGTCCTGTGGCCGGGGTGTTAGGCCTGATGTGCTAGTCTACCGGCTACCCTACCATCCGGACCGGAACACGATATTGACATTATGGCGATAGGAACAGGTAAGGCGGTGGATCCCTACCCGGGCGAGTTGCTGCACAGCACTCTGCCATCCGTGGTCTTGCTGGCAATGACCTTGATAGCCTAAGCTCGCCTCTTACGAGCTGCCTGGCAGAAAGGCAGATGGTCTATTCTGTATAGAGGACCCGAACCAACATGGGAAATAGAACATAGTTGACAGACTATGCTATAATATTTTCAGTCGTAAGTTTTGTAGTTCAGAAATTACAGCCATAACAACTCTCACTATAAATCGTCCAACCATCATAATTTAAACCCGAAATGTATGAGGATCTTTGAACGTATAAGTCATCTTAGACTGGAGGTAATTTTGCTAGACGAGGTGGCTATTTTTTATCACTTTCACTTAAAGGGTTTCTGTAAGAAAGGGGATAAATTAGAGTTATAAACAGATTTTTTTTGCTAATAGAAATACTAACTCTTGCATTTGATTATAGCCCCTGCGAACGGAGTCGTGGCCTGTAACTAGTATTATCTATGCTGTCTAAGCGTGTGGAGTTAAAGGTTGTAAATTATGTAAGCTTTAAATTCACGTCCAAATTGCGCGTGCGAGATTAGGGCAAAAATTGCTGATATTAATCGTATTAGGACGCATCAGCGTCAATCTGACGTGGAGTAGAAGTGGTCGCCTAGGTGAACCAGGTTGGAAATCATCACATGCTTTTTGTGATCAATTTGTTTATTTGTCTAGAGATAATTATTAATTTATTTAATATTAGCTATGCCCGCGACTTCGTCCGCTTTTTTATTTCATTATTAATTTTAATTTTATACATTTCTAAAATAAAAGTAACCTAAGCCGTTCCTTATTACCTAATAAGGACATAAGCTGCCTACCAGTGAAAGTTCCGTCAAAATCAATCTAGCCGTTCCTGAGATTAGCGGGTACAAACAGACCGACAGATAAAACTTCTAAAAAAAGATTGTTTTGGTATATGTACTTTGTAAATATGTATATATGTTAAGTAAAAAGCGGTTATTTTAATAAAATACACACAGACACTTCAATTTCATTTATTTGTATACATGTATAGACTAGTTGTCCAGATGAACTTCATACAACGTTACACCACGTACTTATTTTTTAATTTTAATGATTATTGTCCTATTTCGAAGTAACGGTTCGTTTTGTCTTTTCTCATTATATTTGTTATTTTGTATGATATCACTAGCCCAAGAAGTTTTTATTAAATAAAGCCTTCAAACTAGGGATGGGGATCTGAGATCGATTAATCGAAAAATCGATTTTCCGAGCCATAACTATCGATTTTTCAAATCGATTCGTAGTACTTAATCGATATACTATCGATATCGATATACCCTTAGAAATCAACATTTGATTTTTTCTGTTTCATCAGCATTGTGAACTATAAACTAAGTACACATATTATCTGTTTTCTGAATTTCGTCACCAATAAAATTATTAGAAAATAAGTATCTAGTTATACCTGATCTGATATTTTTGATTTGATAATAAATAATTGTCATTTTTGAATTCTGATTTTACTGATAATAAATCGTTTATTTATCTTATTTGTAATAATTATACTTACATGGAAAACACAAACTCGGAAAATCGAAAAATGATTGATTTTTTAGAGATCAATCATTTAGACCTCGATTTGATTGTGAATCAATTCATGAGCTGGTTACGATTCAAATCGATCTTTTTCGGAAAGAATCGCCATCCCTACTTCAAACTGTGTTTTTCAAAGCATTTTAAATATTGTATAAAGTTATCAGGCTTCTTAATGAAGGCCTTAAAATTTTGTTTGCACTTTGCTGATCAAGTTCCCTTGGTTGTTTTTGATTACTTAGTACCCGGCTTCGCAGGAAGTATGCTATAACCTGAGTTATAAAACTTAAGTACAACATATTAATCTTAAGCCGGCTTCATCTTGATTCAATGTAACTCCTCAACCTTCATTCAACATCTGTTGAGCGATTTTGACATTTTTATTATTTTTTTGGTCTTCTTTACTTGGCAAATTTTGGAATGGCTATGACAAACTACGATTGTGTCTTTTATTTTAGTCCCATTAAGTGAGTCCATTAGATGTTTACATGTCTAAATGTAGTTTTTTAGGGTACCGTGCCTACTCAATGCGTAAAGAAGGGAACCAATTACTAAAAAT
This sequence comes from Lasaia peninsularis, assembly GCA_018236625.1. NCBI lineage: Eukaryota > Metazoa > Arthropoda > Insecta > Lepidoptera > Riodinidae > Lasaia > Lasaia peninsularis. Next base: position 6,365 of record DVZL01004386.1, on the reverse strand, counting down.
CCGTTGTACACCTGTCTGTCTATCTGTCTGTCTGTCACCAGACTGTGTAATAAGAACTATGATAACGAAACAGTGAAATTTCACAGATAAAGTATTTTGTTGTCACTGTAACAACAAATATTAAAATACAGAATGAAATAAATATTTAAAGGAGGCTTACAGTTAATACGGTACCCTTCGTGCATGAGACCGCACGCGCACTTGGCCGGCTCTTATTTCTGGTCTGCGATGCTTAGTTATTAGATATTTTGGAAATTACTGTGATAAACTACATTTGTGCCTATTATCTTTGTCATATTAATAATAAGTCAAGTAGACGTTGACATGTCTAAATGTAATTTTTATTTTAATAATGTCTTATATTTATCAATAGTTCACTGTAATCTTTTTTTGTCGTGGTCATTGCATCATGCGTGAACAATTTCGCAAATTTTTAGGGTTCTGCACCCAAAAGTTACAAACGGAACCCTATCACTAAGACTCCACTATCCGTTTGTCTGTCTGTCTGTCTCTCACGAAGTTGTATCTCGGGAACCACGATAGCTAGACAGTTGACATTTTCTCATGTTATGTAACATGTTGTACTCCATTTGGTGTGTAAACATTAAACTGGCTAGATAAATAGGTAAAAGTAAATAGGTAGCGAGATAAAAAACCTATTATTGGTCTTTTTTTGTCTCGCTACCTATTTACCTTACCTACTACTAAATACATACATAACTTCACGCCAGTTCTCTTGCACGATAGGCAGAGAGTATCGAGCGCCAAGTATAACGATTTCTACATACTTGCCTAGCTTAATCCACATTCGTTATTCCTTCATACATATACACCTGTTTCGGAGACTTTTGACACCACCCCCGAAGAGCACAAGGGAAATTTGGTCGTGGAATGGCAACCTAGGTCTCCCCGGGTAAAAAAAATCCATCCGCATTGGTATTGAATATCATTTCATTCTTTCCACATGACGAAACTATTATTAATTTTAAATAAGTCGATTGGTTTCGTAATAACAATACCTTCATATTTTACTACTTTAAGTAAATTATTTTATGGCTTTTTGTCTATTTACAAAATATGAAATCTTCAACCATTAAACATGAATAGAAATATTAAACGTTAAAATAACGTATTCAGTTTGATATATTTTAGGCTGTATAGCCGTTCGGTCGTTGCCGGTCGAATTCCGTTCCACGTGGCGTTCCATTACGCAGGCACGGATTCTGAGAAAGAGCGATGTCCCACTCGCACTAAGCATTCCACTTTATTGCCTATGTTTTGGAATCCTGCCCATTGTTTGCGTTCAAGCTCATTTCAATACATCTAAGGAAACACCTCCTTTGCCTGGCAATATCCGGTCAAGGGTCTATTCATAACTCTAAACAGATGTAAAAATTGTTTTTACAATTGAAATAAATATGTACAATTATAATTGAAAATAATATATTGTTAGGTACGTCTAAATATATCTTTTTTTTAAATTGCTTAATCGTTTCCTATCGTAAAAAATAACAATAATCAAAATCTGTAATAAGCGAAGTGCTAAGAAATATAAAAGAAAAAAACTGACGAATAGAAAACCTCCTTTTATTACTTTGTTGACTTTGTTGATGATAGAATTTGGCGTTACTTTGCGAAAATCCGTATAATTTAAACAAAAATAAAATTATGTTCTTGCTTGATCAAGTCGCACTATATTAGGTACTGTTTTTGGTGGGAGTTTTATCTTTGATTTATCACAAAAATTTTGTTTATATTTTTTCAATTGTTTTTTTTATATTTTAATTAAGGTTTTAATTAAAATTAAGCATTGTTTTGTGTTGGAATGTGAAGATTTCCTTAAGCTATAACCTGTTGTCCTAAGAGGAATGGATTCGCAAAAATAATATAAATAAATAAATATTATTAGAGGTATGGCCTTACAGTAATCTAATCGTGGGCGCCTATGTATGCACCCACATTTGACCGACGAAACGTCACAAAAATGTCGAGGCGATTGCCATATCACGAATCCAATGTTAATTAGACAACTTGAAAAAACCGATAAGTACAAGTTATAAGAGTATCGAACCTAGGACTTGTGGATCAAAGCTGGACACCGACTACGCTTGCAACGAGAGACAAAGGATTGCGAGGTTTATAAATAAAGTATAATTTGTATATAATAAGACATGGTGGTCGCAGACGTAGCCACAAAGTGCACATCGCCCCGAGCGATCGCAATAAGAATAACCAAACAATAAAAATGTCGCCCTCAGGCCAAGGGATATTTCGAATTAATACCGATTTAACTTTTATGCGCATTAATCTCTATATATATTACAATACTAGCTGTTGTCGAGTACGCCCGCGAATTGAAGTTATTTAAGTCATAGTATTAATTATTTGGTTTATGCTAACTCTCATCCCCTATTACTATATATATATATATATTATATACTCCCTAGGGCTTGGATTTTTAAACTTTTTTTAGTGAATGCGTATGTATTCAGAGAAAATATGTGCAAAATTTTTAATTTTACTAATTTTCTCTTTTGTATATTACTAGCTGTGCCCGCGACTTCTTCCGCGTTTTAACTTAATTATTTTATTTTATACATTTCTAGAATAAAATTCTAAAATTAAAGTAACATACGTCGTTCCTTATTATATTAACTGTCTGCCAGTGAAAGTCCCGTCAAAACCGGTCCAGCTGTTTCAGAGATTAGCGGGTACAAATAGACAGACAGACGGATAGACAGACAAAAATTATAATAAATGTTGTTATGGTATATGTACCTAGTAAATAGACATATGCACTTAGTAAAATGCGGATATTTTAATATTACATACAAAAACTCCAATTTTATTTATTTGCATAGATATGTATAGATATTACCTATAAGTTCTGTGTTTATTATTTTTACAAAAGTAATTGACTGACCCCTTAGTGATAGACACTTAAAATTTTGCAAACGTATCCCCGCTTACGACGTAGGCATCCACCAATTAAAACTTTTTCAAATTTTAATCCCCAAGATGGTGAAAATTTGTACGAACTTAATAACTGCTAGAACTTTACTTAGTTCTATATATTATATAACTTCAATATGCAGGCGTAGCCGCGGGAAACAGCTAGTTAAATATTTTTTAAGTGGGTGAAGTCAACTTTCTATAGAGGAACGAGGCAGTTAAGTAGCTGCATTGTTTCCATTGTAACATTTCATATACCACAGACTACAGCCAATTGTCTTGAAAACGTTCAAATTTTTTAAGTGTTTACCAGATTCCTAGATAGTACAGTGACGAAGACTCGTTACGAAAATCATTATTACTTGCACTGTACTTGCCACCTATCACATCACGGGCCCCAGTGCCTTGGCTAATCGTGGGTGTTCTAGTATATCTACTGGATTTACGAGTCGTGGATATACTAGCACGTTTCTTCCTACCCCTTCGGGGACAATAGGCGTAAAGGTACTTTTTTTATTATGTACAATAAGCATGGGGGAACAATGGCACGCACAATATTTTGGACACGTCCTCGATCACGAAATTCATCATGACCTTATGTGTGTTCAGTTTTGAATTCATTATTAGCGTTTGTAGTCACATTTTGTTGTTTGAAGGAGCTGGCTATTTTAACAATGTTTTCATATATGTATGCCTTCAAGTCATTATAAGAGATGATAACATCAAAAACTCGATTAGAAACCGTTTGACAGATAAATCCAGTTCAGCATTCATTCTGCTAAAAGTAACATCTGACAACCCTAATATAGGTTATTTGTCATATGATTATATGCAATACAGGAGGAGTCTAGAGTTTTCAGTCATTTAAATTAGGCGTGTAATAAAAACACTGTCAAACGTACCCTTTTTTGTACTAAAGAAAATGTTTTGATAGTATTTCGAAATAATCAGAAAGGAAAAAATATTTAACGGCACGTCTATGAGCTCATTAAACACGTTAGAAAATATGACACGTTGATGCATAAACAATGATGTACAACAAAAGTTATTAGGTACATACTTTTGTTCTCCTTGTCTTCTTTGACTTGCTTTTTGACTTCTTGCTTCTATATTAGATGACTAGCCGACCCGTGCCCACTTCGTTGTCGTTAATTATATTATTTTCGTGAAAAACGGTCATTGGACGCGCGGCGCTCCGTGCGCAGCCCTCCCGCTACCGCTTTCCCTAGAGCAATAATTTTTTTAAACTGCTTATCTTCCAAGTTACACAACCAAATAACATACACGTACTTTAAACGACTAATTTGTCTTTTTTTATTTGACCGCCTCGTTGGTCGACATACTGACTAACCGCGAAGTTCGGATTCGATTCCCAACGGTGGCAGACATTTGTGTGATGAACGTAGATGTCTGTATTTCCAGGTTTGGCTGTTTATTAAATTGATGCCATCTCTTTAAGTATAACTATGTGTTCGTATCGTTGACTAACATCCATAACACAAGTACATGATTTATTTACTTTTGGGGTTTATCTGGGTAATTAGTAGAGGAATATTTATATTAAAATCTAGCAGGAATAGAAAAGAATAGAAAATATTTTATAAGCGGTTCTTTCGAACCGTTTATACCTATTATTCTAAAATCTACAACCGGATTTGAACGTGGTCACTCGCTGACAAGATTCGGAAGGAGTAAGAGCTTCAGTAAAAATCTTGAGCTACTATATAAATGAATCATCATCAGTCATTAAAACCTATTTAATCGGTTATTATCAACTCGTAAATAAATTACCAACTCAATGATATTGTTGACATATTTTTGATTTAGACTATTTAAAATGGTACTTGGAGTTTACTCTTGTTGCCAAATGGCCATCAGACGACATTTGGCATAAGGAGTGGTTAATGGATGAATCAAGCGCTTAGAATGTTGAACTAATTAATAAAACCTTAATGGGTGACGAATTTCTTAATACGTAAAGTTGTAAGCCTTACTTGTGTACAAAATGCATATAATAAAAATTAATAAATATTACTGGACATATTACACAACTTAATTTACCCCAAAGTAAGCAAATTATATGCTTGTGTCAACAATATTATACATATAAAGACTTAAATAGATATAAGAATAAATTTAATAAACACCCAGATCCGGAAATACAAACATCTATGTTAATCACATAAATGACTGTCCCCGTCGGGAATCGGAGTTGGACACTTGCGGTTGGTCGGCGGCGTTGTGTGTGTATGGCCGATTACCAACCAACGAAGTGGTTATATGTATGTTTACTAGACACATATACCAATATAATTTTAGAAATTTTGTCTGTTTCTCTGTCTGTCTGACTGTCCGTCTGTCTGTTTGTTTGTTAACGATAATCTTTGAAACGGCTGAATCAATGTTGACGGTACTTTCACTAGAAGACATCTGATGTAATAAGGAATGGCTTAGCCATAATTTTAGAAATGTATAAAATAAAATAGCTTGTGATAATTAAATAAGTATCCCTGGACAAATTACCCAAATTTATCTAACCCTAAAGTAACCAAATTATACGCTTGTGTTATGAGTGTTAGTCGACGGAACTTATACATAAAAATACTTAAATAGATACCAGAATAAATAAAATAAACATCGAGAAATCGAATCATCATCCAGGAAAAAAAACATCGGAAATACAGATACTTAGTCTAGCCATAAATACACAACACACAATTATAATTAAAAATAAATGTTACATTTAAACTTGTAATCTGTCAATTTTTTACAATAATTGTTCATTGTGTTTTCTCATTTTAGCGCCAATACATTGTACAATATTTTGCGATATTAAAATGGAGTGGGGTGATATAGAAAACCGAATCGCTGTGATTGCATTACACAAAGTAGGTATGATGAGCTCCATGAGCTAACTGCATTTTTTAAAACTCTCCATACACTTGGTATTAGTCAATTAATGTTTGTGTACAGGGCTATTAATAAGTACATTGAGAATTCTTGTTTGTGACAATGAAAGATCTGGCCGTACAGTTTGCTCTAAACGCCATGATAATTTGGAGTCAGTGAAGAATTTCCCCATGAAAAGAGTGCGTGCTTCTATTGATAACTGGTCTCAATGTTTAAAAGACTGTATTGAAGCCAATGGAGACCACTTTGAATAAGCTTTTTATATTTTTAATTGTTTCATTATTTATGTATTAAACTTATACACAGTAAACGTAATAAATGGTATTTACGATTAAAAAATCATTTTTTTCTTTGATACAATATTTATGACAAGACGAGGTATATGTAGAGATGGTCGTTATTACAATAACAGGTTATAATAACATTTTATCCATGCACAACAGATAACGAAATTATTGAATTCTTACTCATCCTGTTATCCTGTTATTGCTGTTGACTGTTGT
>DVZL01004385.1:0-12974 GCA_018236625.1 Lasaia peninsularis | reverse complement strand
TCTATATTGTTCATCGTTGGCGCTTGGTGAAACTTCCACATATTCATATTTTAAATTATAAAACACATGTACTTTTTACAAGTTATATGTGAAAAAGTACATGTGTTTTATAATTTAAAATATGAAAGTAGTTTTTGGTTAATTTCAAAAAATCTGGATTCCTACAAAGCAGCTTATTTTTTCTCAAGTATCATACTTATTTATTATTTCAGTTATGATTGTGAAATTTGGGATATTTCTCTGTCAGCTCTAACCGGTAGAGATATCATTTTGTGGCCTTATAATTAAAAATCATAGTTTAAAAAAAATTGACATGGTCTCGTATATTATTGGGGGTGTTATTTTATTTGATGGCGAGAAACCTAATCATATCCGAAGGTTAGGCGGTAAATCAGAGCTTCCCTGCGGTTTAAGCCTGGGATACCACTATAATTGAATTTTGCGACTGTGTTCTAACATTGTTTCCCTAGGCTTATACTCATAATTAAATTTCAACTCTTATACGATTACCTACATGGCATCATAAGGTTTAATTTTTAAGCTCTAATACTTATTAAGTCTTTTAAGCGTCACTATATTTATTTTTATTTTTGAACATAAAACTTGAGATTAGTATTAAAATTTAAAAATATAAAAATTTGACTCATTATTGATTTTAACGTAAGTGTTTTATTATAATACTAGCTGACCCGACGAACTTCGTACCGCCTTACGGCCAATGAATGTCGTGTTACTTTGTAGCTGAACTAATATTAGGCTTTGATTAACATAATACAACGATATATAATAAATAATAATATAGATATATAAAAGTATTTTATTGTGATGAATAATACATGAAGATAGAGAATCAGAATTAAAAAAAAACAAAATACAGACATTACTTTAGATCATATTATACAACTACTTTGGTTACTCTACTTTTTAACTTTCGTTATTATTTATCTTTGAAAAATCATAGACAACAGTACTCGTAAAAGATATTTACGCGTTCGTTAACCTATAGAATAAATCTTTGAAATTGTTTTCGGAAATAGAAACTTTAATTTACACAAAATAAATTTCTGAACACACACGTAAATATTTGGAGAACTTCTATGTATGTGCTTATTGCATTTCTCAACCTTTTTTATAAATTAAATAAAACATAGTTTATTCACCAATGATCTTAATATATACAAACAAGAGGTAGATACGTCAACAGCGCTTAAAACGCTTGCCGTGAATTGGTCCTATTTAGGACCAATGTACGTGTATACCTGTCTTTTTCACTCTTGTGATTTACATATTTTTTGTCGCACTTATTTTGTTTGTTTTGTTTTATTAACCGTAAGTATTTATTATATATGTGACGAAACAATTATTTTGTGTATGCAGTATGAAGATGGCGTTTCTTGTATAATATGAAATCAATGTTATTCACCCTTTTTAAATGGTTTACAAAATACATTTCTGAACACATGCATAAATGTAATTATTATTTGCAGTATTTGACAGGATGGATAACAAATGTTTGACATGTAGGTACTAAACATTTATTGAAAAATTATTCATCTTTCATAATTTTATATTATATAAGGCAAACTTAATGTCAAAATATCCCTATTGGCATTCAGTTCCTCTTCACTACATAGTAAAAAACAAAATCGCTTTTTCTGTCCCTATATCCTTATGTACCTATGCTTAAATTTTTAAAAGTAAGCAACGGATTTTGATGCAGTTTCCTTAATAGATAGAGTGAATCAAAAGGAATGTTTTTATGTGTATAACATGTATATAATTTTATGCAAAAAAGAATTAAAATAAAATAATCAAATATACCTAGGTATATAAGTGCTGTAGGTACCTTTCCCATGAGTTGGTAGTTGAGAGTTTTCATAATTTTTCAATAAATTCTCCAGGACCAGAGTAATATTCTTCGATACAGCATCATTAATACTCCTCTTCTGATAAGCCTTCAATACGTCATCATCATACCCCTGGGTATTATTCACGGAATCAAACACATTATCGATTCCCCGGTCATTTGAAAAAAAACTTCCGCTTGTTGATAAAATCTTCGAGACTTTCGATGTAATGTCCTGGGGCTTGAAGGATGTTAGCGATATTGGAAAGGTTCCATTCTTAGTCGTCAAGTAGACAGCTCCTTTTGCGTCAGCTTTTAGAACGCTGTATAAAAGTTAAAGCCAAGGTTAATAAATTTCAAGCGCTTTTTATTCTAAATGGGGAAATTTATATGTTTTGCACATACGAAAAATATTTATGTTGTAATGAGCTCTCGCATCCGAAATTCAAAATGTAAAATTTAACGAAAACAGTTTTTTTAGTCGGTGTATTTTGATGAAGATAATAAACGTGGAGGCAGCTAGGCAAGTCTATCTAGCTAGGCTAGCTATCGATATTCTCTGCCTACTCGCTATGGCAATTAGCATGAGTGTGATTTGTAATCAGCAGTATTTTTGCCTCATTAGAAGGCAAAAAGTTTTTTACTAAATGCATATATATGTCTACGTACAAGGTATATCAAAATAGTATTTTTTTTTAATTTTGTGCATATCTGTCTGTCTGTTTGAAATGGCTGGACCGATTTTGGCGGGAATTCACTGGTAGACAGCTAATTTAATAAGGAACAGCTTAGACTACTTTTATTTTAGAATTATATTTTAGAAATGTGTGAAATAAAAAATTAAATAAAAAACGCGGAAGAAGGCGCGGGCACAGCTAGTCTTTATTAAAATAGATTAAATTTTCAGCGTTGGTATGTAACGACCCCATTTGTAGCAAGCTAATTATTCCATTAGAACATTGCTTGACTAGAATGGTTGCTAAATAATTAAATATTATATGAATAGAGCTTCGGTGGCTTAGTGCTATGCGTTTTGGAAATCCATTTTGGTAGTCCAAGTTTGAGCCCTACTATGTACCTACCAATGAATTTTTCTAACTTCAGTAGGTATATTTTATGAGCGCCCTTACGATGATAGAAAACATTATGAGAAAACCCGGGATTTGTGCCCGATATTGTGACGGCCATACCATGTCATGCTGTGACAGGTGGCAAACTTGTCACAGCATGGTATCTAATACCTACCTATGCCTATACCTCTACCTACGTCTTCGGGGATATGGGCGTGATTATTTTTTTTCACATTAGTCGATAGATGTTGTAATAATTATCGTGACAGATTATTAATAAAAGAGGTCAAATTTTAGACTGTCATTAATTTATTGGACCATAAATTATCTGTGAAAATTACACTTGTTAATCTCATGAAACACGAAATTACACTGTTTTATCTAATTTAGCATCAGAAGCTGTTATAACAGATAATTTATCTGCGTCCGACGAGCGGCTGAGCGTGTATGTTTATTTATATACGATGTTGTGAGGAGGATTTTCGTAAAAACAAGTTATCTATGGAAAGCTTTTCTCAGCTGTTACCCGGGGCTTCCCTTGCTTATATAATAAAAATTTGTTAGTTCAAAAATAACATCTATATAAATGAATAAAATTGGAGTGTCTATATAAAATATTAAAATAACGGCTTTTAAATAAATGCAAATGTATGTTATAAGGTAAGTACATATACAAAAATAGTATTTTTTAGAATTTTTGTCTGTCTGACTGTCTATTTGTACTAGCTAATCTCTTGAAACGGCTGGACCGATTTTAACCGGACTTTCACTGACAGACAGCTGGGTTACTAAGGAATAGCTTAGGCTACTTTAATTTTCGAATTTTATTATAGAAATGTATAAAATACAATAAAGAAATAAACACGCGGACGAAGTCGCAGGCACAGCAAATTCTACTTAAAATATGTACTTGTGTGTGGAAAAATAACTTTATCGAATTTTTTCTAGTGTAACGATAGACTAAATTTTTATCTTGTTATATTTTTTTATCGTTACTGCATCCCTAGGACAGGAAAATTACAAAAGTTTCAAATTACATGGCTTCACCCTACACGTGATCTTACAATTTTCTTATTTTCCTGTCTTAGAAATGAAATTTACTTTTCTACCATACGGCCGGAAAGTGACTACTTTATTCCCACTGTGCTAAAAGATGTTGCCATTCTCCGATTTTACAGGACACCAATATAGACTTCTCGGACAGTAAAAAAGAAAGTCTTAGCTCCGATTCGACCAACAATTATATGTTATATGAGATTTTTTTCATTTTACAGCTTCGGGGATGTAACGTTAATACTTAAAAATAAATAAATATCGTCACGCCCACTTCCCCGAAAAGGTAGACAGAGTAGGTACGTACATATACACCCATGTTTTTTTAAAAGGCGGACCATAATATTGTTCAGAATATTGTAGAGCCTTTTTTCCCGCTAGCTAAATGTGAGGACTTGCCATCCGTCACATCAACGGACCAAATATCGGCGGTTAATCTGGGGTACATACCTCTGCCTACCCCTTTTTTGGGCATGATATTATTATTAGTTAGGTATCAGAGGAGCTAACCCACTCAGTGATTACATTCATAGATCTGTAATTGACGAACAGACGCGCGATGATTGCGACACATCAAACAGTTTGATTGCTCGCTTCAAACATATAAACTAGTTAAAGACATGCAAAGACATTTGCAAAACTCAGTACCAGTACTCAGTACTTGTAGTAATTAAAGTGAAGCCACATTCAAATTATTTACACTTTTTAAGGTTCCGTAGTCAGCAAAAAAATAAAAACTTTCAATAGAGATATTTTATATCTTTAAACGAGCAATTCTTCGTATGTATTTCTTTTATTAATCGTGTTTTCATGAAATAAAAACCTTTATCGTTACAATACAAAGCTAAATTTCGCTAAGTTTTGTTAAATTAGTACAGCTCAGTTGGGATATCGGGCGCCTTAATACGCAGAAATCCCGGGTTCGAAGCCCAGTCCGGTCGATTCTTTTTTTTCATTTTTTTGAGTTCCTTCTTCTTGTGAGAAAACTATTCCTGGAGGCCCTACAGATACAAAGTAAATTATGTCAAATACAATTTTATTAAAAAAAAGTGATGTTCTAACCAAACACCGAGCAAAGCTCGGTCATCCAGGGACTTTTATATAAAATCGACGTGTCTATATGTTCATTGGTATGTCACAGTCATAATTTCAATACGATAAGAATTACACATTTGAAAAACGTAGTTATATTAGTATTAATCTCAGCTTGGTTGGGTTGGCGAGGGGGGAGGGTAAGCGCATCAACTAACGATCGCGAGTCATGAGAACTCAAGGTTTGGGTTCGATTCCCGACGAGGACAGACATTTGTGTGCATTGATGTCTTTATTTCCGAGTCTGGGTGTTTATTAAATTTATTCTTGTATCTACTTAAGTACTCCTATGTATTGGTATCGTTGTCTAACACCCATAACACAAGCATTTAATTTGCTTACTTTGGATTAGATCAATTTGGGTAATTTGTCCAGTAATATTTATTTATTTCTGTAGCTGCTACAACAAAATATACTGTAATTCAAATCAAAATCAATATTTCAAGGATGATCCCCAAACAAGAAACCTCATTGTTTTGCTGCTTTTAAAGGTAATAGTCGGAACCATACCTGCGCGAGTCAAACTTGCACTTAGCCAGTTTTTTTGTTTCATGTTCTCAAAGTGTAAAAGCATGTTACACTACGAAAATTAAGTTAGGACTGAAAGTGTAAGTTATATTGACATTGATGGCGGTCTCTTACGTCTTTATGTTTATGCGAGGGGAATTCAACTCCTTAAAGGGAACTATTCAGATAAAAGATGTTGCTACCCCTTAAGTAATTTACGGTTAAAAATTTTATCACCTCTGTGGTCAAGCGTAGTTGGTGCCTGACTTTGGCGCACGACGTCCCGGCCTCAATTTGGGGGAAAGGGAAATTGTTTAATGAGTTTTTTCAGTTCATCGGGATTATCTGGGGGTGGTGTCTACGCGATCAGTATGTTTGTGTGAAGAGAATAATGAATGTGAAGGAAGCTAGCCAAGTATGTAGCAATCGTGACACTTACCATTCGATACTCTCAGCCTACCCTTAGAGGAATTGGCGTGAAGATACGTAAGCACTGAACTATCGAATGAATGTATCTAAACATTTTCAAAACGAAAATTAAAATGACATCATCTCCATTCCGTAATTAAAACTATTTATTCTTTCTTGTGAAGCACATCAAATATTCAGTTTTGTAAGGAGCGAGCGCTTTTGTTAAACACTTTTATTATAAATTCAATGAAAGGAATGTCAGAGACAGTTCAAAAATTTAATTTAATAATATCCCCGTATTCCCTGTGTAGAATAGACCATCTACTTTTCCACCAGGCAGCTCGTAAGTAGTGAGGAAAGGTTAACTGGGTTTCCAACAATAATACTGCTAGTAGAGAGCTGTGCCTTAACTATTTTGGCTGCTATAATGACATTGTCAAGTTTCAGTCCAGAAGGTGTGGTAGACTTGCACATTAGCCATAACTTTCTGGCCATAGGATATCGACGCATCGACATCTATGGTGTCTATAGGCCACGGTTATCTCTAACCATCACGAGAACCGTGTGCTTGTTTCCTGTTCAAACATTATTAATGACTGTTTGGCTCTACATAAAGGCGTTCCTTTCACTCAGTTTTAATATTTTTTTGGTAAATACTGTTATCATCACGTAGTTAATTAGAAGTATCACAACTGCCACGCTTTCATAGTCTTCCCCAGTTCATTTTTCATAGCTTTCTCTGAACATTACCTCAGTAGCTGTTTCCATCGGGTATGCTCACGTATTGAAGTAATTTTGCTCGTAGTGGTTATTCTGCTTATCCAAACTTTTATCAGTTAAATATATATAATAATAACTAGCTGTGCCCGCGACTTCGTCTGCGTTTGTTTTTAATTAATTTTATACATTTATAAAATAAAATTCCAAATAAAAGTAGCCTAAGCCGTTCTTGATTACTTTAGCTATATGCAAGTGAAAATCCCGTCAAAATCGGTCCAGCCATTTCAGAGATTAGCGGGAACAAACAGACGGACAGAGACAAACAGACTAACAAAAATTCTAAAAAAATCTGTTTTAGTATCTGTACCTTGTAAAGATACATACTTAGTGAAAAGCGGTTATTTTGATATTACGTACAGACACTCCAATTTCATTTATTTGTATAGGTGTAAAAAAAGTGTCACGCCTATATCCCCGAAAGGGTGGGCAGAGGTACGTATGCATCCAAGATTAGCCGACGATATTAGGTCCCATGATGTGACAGGAGGCAAGTCCGTCGCCATATCGGGGAAAAGTCTGGGTTTACTACGATGTTTTACTTCACCGTAATAATTACGGTATTTATATTTGTCTATTTAAGCCTCAATAAACCAATAAACGTCAGATGCTGACCCAAGAAATGCTGGTTGGATGTTGGAACAAGACTGTGTGCCAATGACTGGGTTCAGGGACCTGAAAACCACGTCACAGTCGGACCATTCGTTATGGACTGCGACACTACACGTAATATCCTTCTTTTCTATCCAGGATTAGAAATATCGAGATAAAAATACAATTGAATTATTTTTACCGTATATTTACAGAAAATATAAAACTACATGGATTTGTTGTTGTAGGTATACATTTCTCGTTCTAAACCAATATATCTTTATAAACGTATTCGGTAGCCATCGAAAACTTGTATATTTATTTTGAGTATGTTTAATTAAAATTCGCCTTTAATTCCTGATATTCCCCGATTATTAAAAAGAAATTGGCAAGGAAAAAATACTGGTTCGTCCTAAATGAGCGTCGGATCCGACTGTCACTGAGAAACAAAATATCTTCGGCAATTGTTCTAGCATCAGACACTAAGGTCGCCGAGTGTCCCAATATAATGAGGAAGTTTCCAAAACAGCGAATTTTGTTATTCTGTGCCCACAGTCGTCCAACAACATAACCGAGGAGGATTAGAAAATTATTAACAATTGATAAATAAAAATCCGTGTCTGTCATAAAAGTTTTGCCAAATGCTGTTTATTTCATTATATTCAAGATTCAAGACGTGTAATATCATATTATATAGTTTTAATAAACTTTGGTAAACTTATGCCATAAAATTTCATTTTCTTGGAAAGTTTTTCGGTATTCAACCTATGGCTACATATTGGAATTTGTAGTTATTGCCAATAAAACAAATAATATATTATATTACAAAAAACTTACAATATTAGCGCTGTATTTATTTTGACAACTTATCTGTCAGGTAGATAAAAAAAACGAACGCAAAGGAATCATCTATAAGGTCTACGGTTTTAATTCTAGTAAAAAGGGTTAATATTTTTAGTAAATTCTGATAAGATGTTTTGAATTTATAGCTTTTATTATTGCATATTGTCCGTTTTGTTATTTAATCTCTTAAGAATCTCTTCATAATCTATAACTTCTAGATATTTTAGTTCTATTTTTTTTAAATTTTTATTTATATTTACCTTTTGTTTTTTAATGCCTCTGTGGTCGAGCGTAATCGATATACGATTTTGGCGCATAAGTTCCCGGGTTCAATTTCTGGGTAAGGCGACTTGTTCTATGAGTTTTTCCGATTTTTTGTAAGAGATAACGTTGACTGAGTTTAGGTTTGTGCCCTAATAATTATAATAAAAAGGTTTTTTTATTAAATGGAAGAAATAAATATCATCTGAAGTTGAGATGTCTTTTTCAAGCCAAAAAAGCTGAATCTATATCAAAATAAACGATTTTGTCAGTAAGATAATCTTATGAAGATAAAAATAGTCGTTTAAAGTATGTTATTTGATGGTGTAATTTAGGAGAAAAGTAGTTTAAAACAATACACGATTTTGATATGATTTCATTAGCGACGCCTGCGCGGGCGTCGTGACGCGCGGGGGATGCGGGAGCGGGGAGGGCTGTGTACCAAACGCCGCGCGTCCCATTGTCGTTTATCGTTTTTCAAAAAAAAATTATTATTAATGACTAACGAAGTGGGCACGGGTCGACTAGTAATATATTATAAACAAACGTATGTGTCTAAGAACAAAATAAATTCATACTCAATTTAGCGCGTTCCTTTTATGTTTACTTCTCGGTTCCCAAATCGCTACACTCCAAATTCCTAAAAGATTACTTTGAGAACATTATTTTAATACGAGTACTATTTTAAAAATACACTGCATTTGCAGAGTAAAACACAAATGTCGTTTCCAAAACGCGATACGTTTGAACTGACGTTTGTTTTTACATAAAAAGGTTTTCCTCGAAGAGATATCTCGTCTTAAGTTCAGTTTCCTTTTTTTATTTCAGTCATTATATTACGTTCAGAGTGAAAATACCAGGTGTGTACGAAGAAAATAAATTATGAAAATATTCGTCCAAAATGTTTCTTTCTCTTAAATTCAAAGCTTATTCTTAGGGTTCCGAGTAAAAACGAAATCTTATTATTAGACTTCGCTGTTTGTCTGTCTATTACCAGGCTGCATCTTATGAACCGTGATAGCTAAACAGATGAAATTTTCATAGATAATGTATTTCTGTTGCTGCTATAACAATAAATACTAAAAATAGAATAAAAAATATAAAGAGTGCTTAACTAATAAAATTATGTATATATACGTTTAGTAAATAAATAAAAAAAATACTATATGTTGGTTTATCTCAGACAAAACCGTACGTACTGTTCCGTTAATAACTTTTTTGGTACAGCTTGGAGACTACTACTGACGTTCAAAACCTAAAAAATTATAAATAAAATTAAAAAATAACAAAAAATAAGATATTCATTTTTTGATCGAATTTCTTTTAATTGACTCGTAGTTCTTTTGATTTTGTTCTAGAGTTTGTAAGATTTAGACGTTTTTGCTTTACTGACAAAGCCCCGGAACTAAAGGCAAAACGGGCACTTGCTCCGGGCGGTTCAACGTGGCGCCAAACCCTTGGTACAATTATTTGGAACATGAAAATCCTCTTTTCCTACAATCTGGTAGGTTTTTATCGAGCAATGGAATCTTAATGTAACATATTTATAAACAATGTTATTTATTTCCATACGGCCAGTTAGTTTTTGAACATAGACAAAGTGATTTATGGATGCATCTCAATAGATCAAGTAACAGGGAATATGCATGTCATTATCTTTTTTGTGTTGTCTTTATTGCTGAAGAAATTTACCCTCATACATATTTTTGCCAATATTCAAGTTTTTATTAATAAAATTAATTCTTTAAAAGTAGTATTTTTGAAATTCCCTCGATAATTTAGAAAACTCAACGCCACGACGTGACTGTTCACTGTCAACGCCATGTCAATTGATATCCTTATTCTTGCATCATTGGGCATAATAGAAACATTTTCGTACATAGGGACAATACAATATTTATAATATATAAACAACTCGTTGACAAATTATTGTTCTCATTTCTCGATGGACAGTGACGTCACAAATAAGTGCGCTAAAATGACGGTGTTTAAATCATCCGAAAATTATGATAGTTTATTTTTTTTAGCTTATTTATTACTATTTTGCAAGTGTTATATTTTGAAGTATTGTTAAAAAAATAAAAATACATTTATTATATTCCTTATTAAAACTTAGTGAAGGTACTTTTAAAAAGCTGTTATTTTAACATTACACACAGACACTCCAATTTTATTTATTTGAGTAAACGTATACTGGATGACCACTAGTAAAAGTCATCAATATAAATATGTTTTTAAGATTGATATATATTACGAGTAGAGCCGATGTCCCGTAAAAAGGAACATCAGTTGCTTTCATAAAACCCATCGCTCATAGTTAGGAAATTTGCAAGTTATCCGCTTCGGCCGTCGTCACTTGTTTAGTATGCCGCCGTACATCGCTTTATTTGATTTTATATTTACACGGTGACATGACGAATTTGTATCTTCAAAGAATAATAAACTTTTCCTTTATATTACACTAGCTTTTGCACGCGGCTTTTGCCGTTTTTAATTCATACGAAATTTCATGGGAACATAAATAAATAAATATTACTGGATAAATTACACAAATTGATCTAACCCCAAAGTAAGCTAATTATATGCTTGTGTTATGGGTGTTAGACAACGATACTAATACAAATAAATATTTAAATAGATACAAGAATACATTTAATAAACACCCAGAACCGGAAATACAGACATCCGTGTTCATCACACAAATGTCTGTCCCCGTCGGAAATCGAACTCGAGCCTCGCGCTTAGTCGATGGGGCTAGGCGTGATGTCAGATAGCCTATAATCAGCGAACAATTAAGCCCCTTTTAATGGCACCACCATTGCCAAATTATGAAGAGTAGTTTCAAAATTATGAAATAACAGAAATACATATGGGTCACAATCATTACCCTCCTTTGCTTCGTCGTAGTCGGGTAAACACACTAAAAGTATTAAAGTAGAATACCACGTACGGACTTCATTTTCTTGGTGATGAACCTATAAACTAATTAATTGTAAGATTCTTAAATGTTATATGTATATTACGTTACTTTATTTTGAGACCAAATTAATATTATATTAGACAATTTTTCCTCCCGCTGCTTAACCCGTATCAGTTATTTTAATAACACAAATAACTTTGGAAGGGCAGACATTTTATCGACTTATAATAATGTTTGCGTAAAAATATACCCTCTTTTTAATGTAGTCGGTTAAAAAGTAGCTTGTGGCCTTCCTTAAGGTCAATTCTATATCTAAACCTAATTTCATCAAAATCGGTTCAGTGGCTTAGGCATAACAGCGTAACAGACAGTAAGAGTTACTTTTGCATTTATGGTATTAAATAGGCATCAGGGATCAAATACACAAGAACCAAAATTATTTGTTTGAACCAAAAATTATATGGACATAGGATAAGCACATAGCTCTCCTGATGGCAAGAGACAAACGTGGTCTATAGCCACTATAGGTGTAGGTGCGTTGCTGTTCTATTGTCGGGCTGATGGGCCTAAAAACATTCTGACGATTAACATCATGGATCTAGTTCTAGTATGGTGTAATAAATATAATTAATTAGCGATGGCAATATATTTTAACCGCGAGGTGTGACTCGACCTCCATGTTGCGAATGTAAGGTATATGACGGCTGCCATGTTAGATTTATAGCACCCCTCTTTTTCTGTCGGGCGTTGGCGTCTTATCTGTTTAGTTTTTTTTCACACTCCTATAGATCCACAGGCCATTTCGCGTATAAATGACGCGTGAATTAATGTAATAACGTAGATAAATTTCGAAGAGCAGATTTTTTTCCGATCTGAAATACTCATTATGTGTATAAAAATATACCCCTGTGTGTTATTCATACATATAAGCTATCTTGCTGTAAAATTTCATCCAAATCCGTTCAGTATTTTTTTCGTGAAAGCGTAACAAACATCCAGACATACACCCATTCTTCCTTCCTTCACCTTCACGTTTATAATATTATTAGGAATTAGGATGACAATCAAAAACATTATATTACTTATACACAAAATTTTATGATTGTCTTATAATATTCAATTGACGTTATAAATTTTGAATTATAACCAATGGCGGATTTGGAACGGGCATTAAAAATATCACCTACCGATGAGCGGGCAATGTATTAAATCTAATACTACTATTAACTACATCATAATCAACACCTTTTTTACACAAATACAGTTTTTTTTGGCCCTGGCAAAGGGCCTTAATTGGTAAACAAAGCTGTCTTATCGAAGCACAGCTGCATTATAAACCTTGCAATATAAAAAAAGCTTTTATTAATTTCCGAATTGATCTCAACGAGCCCTTTCATTTGATACCCATATTGAAGAAGTTCTTGAAAAACCACTATTCCGCCATCTTGGTTGGTCCGCCATATTGAATTTAGAATGATGTCATGTACTATCGTGCATTATCATCCAAACTAAACGTGTACACAAAATTAATCGGGTGAAGATATCTACTTCAAAATTGAATTCTAAGATTCCACCCGAACATACATACTTACATACATACAAT
>DVZL01004384.1:0-12974 GCA_018236625.1 Lasaia peninsularis | reverse complement strand
ACTAATCGAGGATTAACTACTCCCGGTGTAACTTTGGAGTAAGAGAAGAATAAGCAATTTTTATTAATAAGACTGTAATTGTATATGGCTTTAAAAGAACTATATGTAATAGATGGTCTATTCTAGTGAAATGAAAACAAACGTCAAATTTAAATCACAAACGTCATACAACAGTATAAAATTAAACATTTTTTTTCACTTGTCAGTTATGTACTTACCTTTCATAACTAAAGACTTACTGGACCAATTTTCGTAACATCTGTGTTTGAGTTTATCTTCGTCCAGAAGTAATATTTAATAAAATAATAACTATTAATATATTTTTAAAAAATATACGAAAATTTCACGTGTCATCACATACAACCAGTCAGACTGGACGATTTTATAACAATTTCTCGTACAGTTGGAACGCCAATAACTCAAATTCGACCATTGATTTACGAATGGGGAACAGTTAATGAACCAGCGTATGTCGTGGCATAAGCTACGATCGACTTTTAATTTTCGAGAGCGGCAACACTGAATAAAATATTTATCGTTATTGTTCCTGGAGGAATAATGAATCTGATTGGGCCGCGTAACTGGTTTACATAATATAAAGAAATGTGAAAGAATAAAGGTTTAATTCAACTCACACATGAATATTACATAATATTATTTATAATATACATATAATCTAAACAAATCAAAATAATATTACAATAAACTTTTTTAACTACATGCATTACCCTAAATAATATTTTTTTTACAATTTTTTTCTGTCCATCTGTCTTTCTGTTGTAACCGCTAATCTCTGAAATGGTTAAACCAATTTTGACGAAGATTTCACTGGCAGACAGCTGGTGTAATAAGAAAAAGCTGAGGCTACTTTTATTTTAGAAGCGTATAAAATATTTTATAAAATTCTAAAAAGAATAGTATCAATTAGGTACTCTTTGTTACATCAGCTATCTGGCAGTATCAAAATGTGTCCAGATATTAGCCGGAACAAACAGAAAGGCAGACATACATTCTTAATATTATTGGTTAGTTTTCGTATACCTATGTAGCATGTACCGTGTCCTATTCACATGCATTCAGTAAAAAGTGCTTATTTTAACTTTACAAACAAACGATTCGATTTTATTTATTTGTATAGATAAGCTCAGAGCTTTGTAAACCATTAAATAAATTGTTAACTGGTTTCATTTAAAAATTCACTTCGTAAATATTGGTATAAATAAAAATAAATTTGCATTCGAATATGATGTACCGCGAACTTGTTACATTCCAAATATGTTTGTATTATTTAAGAACACATCATTTAAATAAGTTTTACGTACTCAATTCGAATGTTGAATGCATTACGTTATGCTTTTAGGGCTTCTTTTACTAAGACTCCGCTGTCCGTCTGTCTTTCTGTCACCAGGCTGTACCTCACGAACCGCAATAAACCGCTTTGTGACGGTTAATAAAAGTTGAAAAAATATCATAATCTATATATAAGAACCATGAAGCTTAATACTATCTGGATATTACATTCCTAACAAAAACATGTCTTTAATATTAAACATCTGTCTCAATCTGACGAAGATGGCTTGTTTTGACTTTAAGTCGCAGAATAGGTTGGCCGAAAGAGATATATTTGGGACAGATCTTTTTAGGAGTGTAATCGCCTATGTGGTGTAACGGTATGGCTGTCGCCTGTTAAGACCGTTAGTCATGAAAGGACCCGGGTTCAATTCCCAGGTCGGGCAACTTTTCTTAAATGTTTTTCAGAATTTTCTGAGTAAGAATTACATTGCCGGGGATTGGAATGTGCCCGGAGTGGCGATCACATCAGGGTCCTAGTAGCTTGGCTAATCGTGAGTGTTTTAATATATCTACTGGACTCACAAGTCTTGGATATACTAGCAAACCTCTGCCTAGCTCTTTGAGGATAATAGGCGTGACGGTACTTTTTTTTATCTCCAGTTGTTTTACTTTATGTTAAGAATAATATTGGGAATAAACTGTCAATTACAAACACTTTTTTGTACTATTACAACAGGTATACCTCATCGTTCATAATCCTTTTTTTATAATATAGAAAGGCAAACAGACACATGTATATTCAGCAAGTATGATACCGGCGAATATTGGTGCTTTGCAGTAGATGAAGGTAAGGCAGTATTTACTGAGAGAGTTAAATTGGTTCATAGATTTTTTTTTATTTTCATCTACGCAAACAATAGGCACAAATCATATTTTTCAACATCCATTTTTTCAAAAGCAATTTATTTCAAAGCTATTGTCTACTGAGGTCAGCTTTTCTAACTCAACCGGAATTTATATCTGGCATTATTCATATTCCTGTCAGCTTGTTTTCCTGATTGGAACTAGGGTTGTGATTTTTTTCAGTATCGATATTTTTTATCGACTGTAGCTATATTTTTTAGTATTGATTGGTATTATACAGAGAATCCCTTATTGCAACAAATAAAAAATATTACATCAAAAGTTTGCAAGTTTTCTCTGGGCTGCAAACCAAAATACGTCATTTTTCTACGACAGATTTATAATATGCGCACTAACGATTTCATTCTATTTCAGTAGATTTCTACCACCAAGTTACGGTGATAGTGTTAGATCGATATACTTGTTTTTAGTTTTATAAAACTGTTACAATAGGTAAGTGTTTTTCATCAATCGTATAAAATTTAATAACAAAAATAATATATGTTATTTATTGTATAACATGGATAATGTTACAAGACTTGTGAAATCGCATTTATTAGGGCTTTCCTGGCGCTTGTCCAAGTAACACTATAAGAAATTGATGAATGTTTTTTTTTATTATATACCTATCTCTTATTTTAACAGTGCCAGCTTTGTGTCACAGACACTTTGATGAACTAGGTAATCAAGTTTTGCGACGACTAACCATACATATACACCGCTTTATTCCATATATCGATATTATCCTTACCGAGATACACTATTCGATATATCGATATCATTGCTTGGCTGCGATATATCGTTGCAAGCCTAATTAGAATCCATTCAAGCGTACCCCATTAAAACTCGTCTAAATTAAAAATCGAATAAGTTACTAACTAGACATATAAATCACATAAGACAATCCAATATTCGGATTGGACAATAATTAATATAACAATACGTTCACCGAGTAATTAAAATAAACTAATTTCTAAATGCGAGTGGCCAGTGTTTTATGAATGGATTGTTTTTTTTTTCTGGCAACATTTCTCATTCTCGGTCGCTCACTGACAGTTTCGTTGACGGCGTTCTTTTTTTGAAGTGCGACCTCTCAGCGGGAATGAGCAACCGTTGGATGTTGGAATAATTTTGTTTTAATTTATTATTTCATTTAATGGCAAAAGAATGAAACTTTATTTAAATTCGTTAATAATTCACGACACGTACAATTAATTAAATAGGTGTTTAATTAAATTTTTTATGGTAGGTATATAGAGGTTACATTTTAACTCACACATACGTATTTGGTCATCCAAAGACATTTAGTCTCAAGGCTATCTACATATAAATAATCATAATATAGCAAATCTACAGAACTTAAAGAGACAAACTAGGCGGTCTTATCGATTTGGGGCAAGCTCAACCAGATAACCTTAGGATGATCAAGACAGCTGTATCTCTGGAACGTACCAAAGGAATCATCCCAGTGACTCAGGTAGCTATGTTCAACGTTCGGAAAATATGTAGTATACTCGTATCCATGAACTATTTGCAGATTACGCTTCTATCAAAAATCCTATCCTCAATATTAATCATCTATCTCTTACTTATAGAGCTGGCTATTTCACTCTCACGAGGCTCTCATATTTCATTTCGATTATTCAGTCCAGAGTGAGTAAAACTACCTGATAGTCTTTGTTAAGAGTGTAATCTCTACATAGTACCTTTAGCTTCATACACAAATCTTAATTTGACAGTTGGGCTCGTTGTTGATTTTTTTTTATCAACGAGTTTTTGGGCGTAAGCAACTGTCATTAGTACCTTAGATTCATTAGTATATCTGTATTTTTACTTGTTTATAGTCGAAATTCGCAAATCCTCAATAACCCGACATACTTTCACGCACGCAAATAAAAAATTGCCGATATTTGAAGCATTTAAATTACGGGCATTGCTACTGTGCTCGCTGGATGCCGGTTTTATTTCAAATTCCGTTCACAGGTTGTTATTACGTCGACGATTTGCTCTTTCGGTGTATCCTACGCATAAATTGTTAGTTTAATTCGTGAGAGTAGGAAAATTTGGCGTGAGAACTTATTTCTGATGTTGGGAGCTGGTATTCGTAGGGATCAGTGTGATCCCCTTTTTGTGTTTCTTAATATTTTTAGTCTGTAGTGTAGGTATTTTTCTAAAGTGGCAACCCAAAGTATTTATTAAATTCGTGATATGATCACTTTGTCGTGAGAACTGATTTCTAATTTTGGAAGTTGGTATTAGTAGGAGATAACGTTTTTAGTTTTCTAAATATTCTTTAATTGGTTATATTTTTATAGTCTGTAGTGTAGGTATTTTCTAAAGTTTGGGTGTATTTATTAAATTCGTGATTTAATAATTTGTCGCGAAAACCGATTTCTGATTTTGGGAACTGGTATCTATTAGTAGGAATTTAGGAAGTAGTTTTCTAAATATCCTATAATTGGTTTCTATTTTTAGTCTATAGTGTAGTTTTTTTTAAAAGTTAGGATACCCAAAGTATTTATTAAATTCGTGATTCAAAATTTATTGTGCAAACTGATTTCTGATATTGAGAGCTGATATGATTTTGATAACTGATAGTTTATTTAGGTTGGTACTAACCGACAATATCCGTTTAGTTTTCTAAATTAGTTAAAATCAATTTTAATAGCTTGTAACTTTTAAAAATGTAATTTTTATTTTAATTCGTGTTAGCGTGTGAAGTTTTTAGTTATTTTAAGATACTTGTATAATTATTATCCAATTTCGGAGACTCTGTTAAATAGCTCGACTATTTCAACGAGTTTTTGAGGACTGTGAATTCATAATCGGTTAATATGTAGATAATAGAATACCTAGGTACTCTTGGAAAAAACGGACGTAGCGTATACGTTCGGTTCCTGGGTTGAGCTACATCTTATAACCAACGCCAATCGTAGGTGCATTTATACCTCTGCCTACCGTGGATATGGGCGTAACAATATTTATTTTATTTCACATTTCTAATCGATACCCATATTTTTTCTTAAAGGCATAAAAACTTTACTTAATTAAAATTCCAATCTTCAAAAGTATAAGCTTGGTTATAAAAACTAAGACAATTATCTCGGTAGCCGTCCCAGTCGTGACCATCGCACGAGCTTCGCCGTAACTCGGTTACTCGTAATTAGTTCTAAATCCCATGCTGGGCGGATTTATCGATGAAACAGTAGCCATATTACTCCTCTCCGCTGTTCACGCCTTGAAAAATTAACCTTCGGAACAAGCCTTTTGGTTAAATTTATATGTACGTTTTTTTTTAAACAAAAAAGGCTTAAAGTTATTATTTGCACCTACAGTTTTATTCGTATGTACGACCCAGAGAAGAACGTTCTACATTTGAATTTTTAGTTCATATTTCGAAGCACTATTAAAAGTTTTTTTTTACGTTCATGCTAAAATGCAAAGGCAAATTCTTACACTAAATTTAGTTGAATTAGAAGACATCTATGAATAATTACTTAGGTACGTATATTTATGAACTAATAATCATTGAAAAGTTTAGTTGCTAATAAGCTAACTTGCTTAATACTACATAAAGCCGTTGAATTTGCTGACATTTTGGTCAGAAATAATTTTAATATATTTAAAAAATCGGCCAAGTGTGAATCGGACTTGCTCACGAAGGGTTCCTTACCATTATCTGTAAAAAGCTCATAAAATAATGTTTGTTGTATGGGAGCCCTCTTTAAATGTTTACTTTATTCTATATTTTAGTTTTTGTTGTTAAGAAATAGGTGCATCATCTGTGAAATTTTCAACTTTCTAGCTATCAGCAAACTGTAACACCAAGTGATAGGGGTGTTATTGATGGCATATAAAACTTTGCTATACGTTTAACTTTTGATGCTTGACCATTTGCATAAGAAAATGTTAGAAAATGAATATGATTAAAATTTTTATTTAAGGAAGTTAAATAATTGTTTTTTGAATAAATTGCGTGTTTTTTATTAAATACGACGAGCAGTCTAGACGGGTTACTGTTGTTGCATGTATTATGACCATGAAGTTAAACGTACTCTGGAGATTATACTCCTAACAAAAACCTCCAACATTAAGCTCCCAGAAAGATACGTGGCCAATTGTCTTTCTGCGAGTTTCGTGTAATTGACAAAGTCAAAACATAAGTGACAGTATGTCTGGTTATTAAGGATTTGCGAATTTATGAGATATAGCTGGGTGACAGACAGACAGACACACGGACAGCAGTCTTAGTAATAGGGTAACCCCAAAAACGACGCTCCAAGCTAATAATATAACCTCTAAAAAGGTTGATAGCCATTAAATAAACTTATTTTTATCTAATACTAAATCTAAGACAATTATCGCTAAAGCGCTCGGTCAGAGGTCGTGACCATCGCACGAGTCTCGTCGTAACTCGGTTACTCGTAATTAGTTCTAAATCCCATGCTGGGCGGATTATCGATGAAACAGTAGCCATATTACTCCTCTCCGCTGTTCACGCCTTGAAAAATTTAATGTTCAAACAGGTTCTATGACAAAAAATTTTTCAATTTTATTTGATGCCATTTCTATAGTATTGTAAGGTTGGCTAAAAATCAAGGTCTACCAACCAAACTTTGGACAAACAGAAAAAAGAAACAAAAATGGCAGCTGCATACAAAAGAAGCAATAAAATTAGAAACAAAATAAAAAACCAAATCAAAATAAGGGGATACCAGAACTTAAAAAAAAATTAAAAAAATAACAAATAAAATAAAAATGAGTGTTTAGTCTGCTAAGTTAACCCCGTAAGAAGTAGTTGCCGGACACGTCTTTTAAAAGAGAACTTTGAATGCAATTGCTAAAATTGAGAAGGAAGATAGACAGAAAACCTGAATAGAAAACGAGTTTGAGCGAAAATTAAAACGATATAAAGGTATGGATAGAGTAAGAAAATTAGGCATGTTAAATAAAAACTTATCCCTAATATTAAATATCTATTATCATAGGGCTGGCTTCCGGACTTTAGTTAGTATGATGAAATTGACAAGTTTGACATATTGTGGATTTATTTTTTTGAGTTTTGAATGATCGTAAGCAACTGCCATTTGTCCCTTGGATTCATGGGTATTTCTATATCTTTAAACTTGTTTATGGTTGAAATTCACAAATCCTTAGTAACCCGACATACCTACTGTCACGTATGTTTCGACTTAGTCAATTACACAAAACTCGCAGAAAGACAAGTTGGCCACATATCTTTCTGGGAGCTTAATGTTGGAGGTTTTTGATAGGATTATAATCTCCAGAGTACGTTAAACTTCATGGTTTATAATACATGCAACAACGGTAACCCGTCTAGACTGCTCGTATTTAATAAAAAAACGCAATTTATTCAAAAAACAATTATTTAACTTCCTTAAATAACAATTTAATCATATTCATTTTCTAACATTTTCTTACGCAAATGGTCAAGCATCAAAAGTTTAACGTATAGCAAAGTTTTATATTCCATCAATAACACCCCTATCATTTGGTGTTACAGTTTGTTTTTGCTTGCTCGTGATTTTATAAAGTGGTAAGTATTTAATAGGGAGTCCATACGAGTACGACATTCAATCTTGGGCAGGCACAGACATCCATCATACAGCCACGCCCTCTAGCGGCATGTTTCGACAACGGAGCGTTTAACCGAGTTGGTCAATGATTAAAATCTCTGGATATCTTAAAAGCCTTTACAATCAACTAACAAAGCTTAAATGTTTTATTTAAACATTAACACTTTCGTATGTAATTTACGTTTAACTTTTTTATTTTTTTCTGAAGCTTATCCCTATTATGGAACTGCACGCTGTGAATTTTAACAAGAATAACTTAATAAAGTTTTTTAGCCCTGAAACTATTTCCAGTATTAAACTTCGTTATTATCAGCCTATGAATTTGGCAATGAATGAGATAGAAATAGATCGTATTTTAGGCTATCTATAGATTGGTAAATACAAAGGATCATATGTATTTAAAATATCTGTCATTCATTATTATTTTCTTATTCCATTTATGCTCCTTATTAGGTAGAGAGTATCACTGTCCTGTAAGTTTTCGTAAGAAAATTCGGTTCCACCTGTCGGTAGCATCCAATAAATTACCATCATCAAATTAGAGGCCATCTTTGAAAAGAAAAATGACCAATGATTAGGAATCATGCGATCACAAAACATTCCATTCTTAATTTCAAATCGTGCCTTCCCGCCTAATAACCATCACAACTGGCATGTTACATAAAAACAAAAAAAATCACTGGCAATTTAATACAAGCTCCAATTTTAAGAAGAAAAAAAACTCCGATTTAAAAAAAGAACGGGCGGGCTCGGAATGTTGAAAGAACGGGCTACCAATTTAAAATACGCATTCGAAATTTTCCTTTCGATAAAATACATTATTGTGTTTGTAATAAAATTCACTTTCATTAACTCGAAACTATGTTGATGTTAAACAATATTTCCGTTTAGGAATAAATTAAAATTTTTTTGATGATTCTGTATTTATCAATATGAATAATGAAATTATTTAAAAAAATTAATTTTTATGTTAAATATACAATTTATTTTTTATAATATTATATATTATTTATTGTTCTCTGTGTTGGTCCGGATCCTTTGAGTAGAATAGATCATTTGCCTCCCTACCAGGCAGCTCGAGGCGAGGAAAAGTTATATGGGTCATTTGCAACATGAGCACGGTGATGGTAGAGTGCTGTGCACTCGACCAGGTAGAGATCCACCGCCTTGCCTATTCCTGCCTCCATAACGACGACGAGATTTTAAGATTCCGGTCCGGAGGGTAGGGTAGCCGGTAGACTTGCACAAAGGTTTAACACCCCGCCCACATGGCAGTTACGCACCTACAACATCTATGGTGTCTATAGGCCACGGTTGTCTTTTACCATCAGGAGACCCGTGTGCCTGTTCGCTGTCTTATACTAAAATATCTAGTTATATATAATGATTCATGGCCAAATCTAGACGTAAAATTAGATTTAAAAGTTCTTCAGAACACTCCGTAATAAACGATTTTGTTTCGTTACATAAATCGTAACCCTATAACTAAAACTTCACTGTCCGTTTGTCTGTCACCAGGCTATATCGCATAAACCGTAATAGCTAGAAAATTATTTTTTTTACAGATGATGTATTTCTGTTGCCGCTATAACAAATTATACTAAAATCATAGAATAAATATGTAAAGGCTGCTACCATATACCTAACAAATGGTACTTACTTAGACGGTACGTAACCGGGTTTGTTTGTTAAATTTAAATTATTTGGTAAATTTTTGAACGTCGTCATGTTTCATGTATCAATGAGTTTTTCAGACTCATGTATATTTTCTGAGCGCTCTTACTGTTATATGAAAACATGAGGAAACCCAGTATTCAAATTCGACCTAATCTAGGATTGGAATTAGTTAGTTGGAGTTAATTATCTCTCTGTGTCTTAGGCCAAATCAAAAAAAAAGTACCATCTTCTTGTTACGAAAGTCAAAACTTGTTTTGGGTAACTGAACTAACCGAATAAGTATAAAAGTATAATTAAGTAACATGAAGATATCAAATTTAAAACGAGCGGATATCCGCTGTTTCTTATTTAGGTTGATAGTATAGAGTATAGACTAAAAGTTACGAAATGTAAACATTTTTTAAACATATCGAGAAGCAAAGGAATTTTCTTATACTGCCTATAGAAATAAGGTTTGGATTATGATATAATATATGACAGAAATAGATGAGGCGGTGGTTGGTATGTGATACCTGGTAGTAGGTTATCTTCCCGTCGATTTGAAGAACTATGGCCTATGTGAAGTGTCTGGGCTTCATTGAATAGCAATACCTACCAAGTAGCTAAAAGATACTATTAATAAACAAATTTTATTTAAGTGCATTTTACAAAATAAAATCACTATAACAAATTGAAAAATGTCCAACCTAATTTTGGTTAAAATACTTATTATTTAGTAGATCTTATCAATTTTGCAACAAACCTCCAACTAAAATAAATCAAACTATATAAAACCTTTTTTATTCGTCAATAAAAATGAAAACACTGACCGCGCAAGCCGCCTCGGGCGTGGCACGGGCGAAGAATACCTAGAAATTATCGTTGTTAATCTGTGCTCGCGCGGCACAACTTAAAAATAACTGTCAATAAAAATTGAGTACTTTTTTTAATGGCAACACTTTCGACTTTCACCGAGGTGGATGCCAATGTAATGGGTTTTAAACGTGAAAAATATAACATTAATTACGTACTTTATTAACTGCATCTTAGTCAAGTTTCATGATAATAACGATAAAATATAAAATTCCTAGTCTTAAAAAAAATTAAGTTGAAGACTTTTTTTAGCACTTTTTTTAACACATCAAGTTCAGGCAGTTTATCTCTATTGGCTGTTGTAAATAATGCTTCGCTTCTTCGTCTTTCTTTGTTAAACTTCTTGCACACTGTTTTACGGCAAATAGGTGGTGTAAATTCTGAATTTAAAAGTGGCGAGTAGGTATACTAAGGGAAATCTATAAGTTTTTTTTATAAGTGATAGCCTATAATAACGATAGTAGGACCCATAATGTGACTGCTGGCAAGTCCATCGCCACATCGGGTATAAATTCAATTTCTGGCAAAGTTATGGTTTGCAAAAAAACTAATAAGAACAAGTTTCCCTACCTGGGAATCGAACCCAGGATCACGTGTGTTTTAGTCGGACACCGATTCTTCTCGACCACATAGACGTTACATATAATACTTTTGTAATGTATTTGATTAGGTATATTAATGTAATAATTTAAATTATAATTATTATTACTAGCTGTCCCCGCGATAACGTCCGCGTTTTTATTTAATTATTTTATTTTATCCATTTCTAAAATAAAATTATAAAATAAAAGTAGCCTAAACCGTTCTTTATTACATCAGCTGTCTGCCGGTGAAAGTCCTGTCAAAATCGATCCAGCCGTTTCAAAGATTAGCGAGTTCAAACAGACGGACAAACAAAAATTCTAAAAAATTTTGATTTGGTATTGTTCCTTGTTAATATACACATGCATTTAGTTAAAAGCTGTTATTTTAATATTACATACAGATACTCCAATTTTATTTATTTATATAGATTAAAAATATCCTCAAGTCAATAAAAAACAAAACATTTCACTCAAAAGAAAGTACGTCTTAACTATCATCATAGGCACTACCTCGATCACTAGTTTAACATAAAGGATATTATAAAAAGTATAACAAAAATGTATAGTTACGTCATCTGTAACACGAAACCAAAAACGTATTAATGATCTGTCTGACGGACGAGCGCTATAATTAGGGCCAATTAACTTGTCAATACAGACTCATCGGAATCACTGGACCTACACTTATGATACCCTTTTACTTATAAATACAATATAGATACTTTAGATAAATAATAGTTTGTACCTACGTACCCTCTATGGCTGAGAGTAAACTGTGTCCGAAATGAAACTCGGTATGAGATCCCAGGTTCGATATCCGGATAAGTTCAACTAGTCCTATGAGTTTTACAGGTTATCAGAAACATGTAAATAGAATTGGATTTGTACCCGATATATAGCAACACCACCTATCACATCGTGGGACCCAATATCGTCGGCTAATCGTGGGTGCACAAGTATGTACCTCGCATATTTCGTTCAGGATACGAGCTCAACTATTTATATTTTGCACCTATAAAAATATTTATAAAAATATCTAAAAGCTCATGTATACTCCAGATAATATATTTAGTCTACAAATATATGAAATATAATAAATATATCAGAACTTCTACTTCGTCCTAGTCTTATTTAAATCCGATGATATGAGGATTTAACAGAGGCGGTGGTTTTTTATACAGAGCGAATGCCATCCGATCTCTGCAACCCAGAAGGGAAAAGTGTACACAGAAAATATATTTACGTTAGAAAACTCCTTGCTACAACTTGGACGACCGCAATGGAAATCCGAAAACGTGCGAATCACTAGATTACAGAGGCTTTAATTACATTAATTAATCAATCCCAAAAGAAGTATACGCTTGATTATTAATATTAGCAGAGACAACTAATATTCAATACTGGTATCTGATATTTATCAAAATTTTTAAACAATAATACTTAAATAAATATTGGAAAATGCAGATTTAATAAACAACTAGACCTCAAAATAGAAAAAATGCAAGACGGGAATGGAACCGAAACGGGCAACGAGGCGTTGAACCGCAACATGTCTATATTATTAATTACTATTTAAAAAAACTATTTTAAGTAGATGTTCGTTACTTATTTTTTAAAAAAAGGAAATTTACAGAAATAGGAATAACGTTAAATAGAAATAGGATTAACAAAAATATTTGGCCATAACTATTTTTTTATCGAGTTAGGAGTATAAATATTATTATACACTCTAGATGTACAAAGCTGAACAGTATCGTGAATAGTAAAGAAGTCCCTGGGATAAAGGAAAACCACAAGGTGCTGGGAATATTACAAAGTCGGATTATTATTTACTGCAAATAAAATCCATACACTGGACACTTTAATTATCTAAACAAATAAATAAAATTGAAGTGTCTGTATGGAATATTAAAATAACCGCTTTTTACAAAATGTATATTATTATGTACATGACGTTTACGATGTAGGTTAACCAAAATAATATTTTTTTCTAATTTGACGGGATTTTTATAGACAGCTGATGTAAAGAGGAACGGCTTGGGTTACTTTTATTTTAGAAATGTATAAA
>DVZL01004383.1:0-12975 GCA_018236625.1 Lasaia peninsularis | reverse complement strand
GTGTGATAGGTGGCAAGCCTATCGCCGCTTCGGGCACATTCCAATCCCGGGCAATGTAGTGCTTACTTAGAATAATCTGAAAAACAAAAGTTTGTGAAAAGTTGCCCGACCTGGAAATTGAACTTCGTAGCTAACGGTCTTAACAGGCAACTGCCGTACCGTTACGCCACACAGTAATATGTAAATAAATCATATATATTTTTTATGGAATAAGACAGCGAACAAGCACAGGGATCTCCTTTTGGTAAGATATTGCAGGTGCGTCGCTGTCCTGTAGTCAGTTAGTTAGTCAGTGTAGCTGTTCGACCTTATGTGCAAGTCTAACGGCTACCTTACCTTCCAGACCGGAGCACGACAATGTCATTATGCCGTCAGGAATAGGTAAGGCAGTGGATCACTACCCCGTTAAATTATTGCACTGTACTCTACCACCTGAAATGTAAAACATACATATTCATTTAGTAAAAAGCGCCTATTTTAATATTACAAACAGACACTTAAATTTTATTTATTTTTATAGATTATGTTCTAGTATAACTACAAGTCGTGGATATACTAGCACACCTCTGCCCGCCCCTTCCGGGATAATAGGCGTGAAGCTACTTTTTATCGCAAATTATATGCATATTCTATATCGATACACATAAAATACCTGATAAGAACAACTCATAAACCATGATATCGCATAAATAATAATCTTATAAATTCGGGCGATTATAAACTTTCTATTTTATCCGTTCATGAAAAATAAATGAGTGCCTGGAAAAATAATTTGGCAACGCATGAAAAAACAATTGACAGATAAATTGCACAGGAATTATTCGGGTACTTTAGTAGTAGAGAGAGACGGACAGGTCTCAGACCCGCCATGAAGCCAAAAGCCGCAGTCTTATTTCTCTTTCCAACTTCAGACATTTCAGCTGTTGGCTGCCGTATGTCTAGTCTACTTAATTGAATATTTGGGCTTATTAGACTCCACCGAAGTTACGTTGATTCTGCCAACGTCAAGGTTGAAGTAAGCAAGATGTGAACTAGCGTTTATACCCCTGTAAGTTTATTTCGTACAGCCTCTATGACTATAAAGTTTAAGGTACCTACTATCTGGCGATTGTGTAATCGCCAGATAGTAGGCCTGATGATATTTAGAGACCTGTCCCCCAAATATTAAAAATGTATCTCTTACTGATAGGGCCGATTTGTTATTGTAGAGGCAACAGAGATACATCATTGGTGAAAATTAAAACTATCTAGCTATGACAGTTCAAGGGGTGCAGCCTGATGACAGACAGACGGCCATACTGATGGGTAGACGGACGGACAACTAAGTAGCCTGTTTTTGTAATAATTTAAGTTCTATGTTTTTTTGTATAGTATAAGACAGCGAACAGGCACGCGGGTCTCCTGATGGTAAGAGACACCGTGGCCTATAGACACCATAGATGTTGTAGGTGCGCCGCTGCCCTGTGGTCGGGCTGTTAGAGCTTATGTGCAAATCTACTGGCTACCTTACCCTCCGGACCGGAACTATTTATTTTTCTCATTATTTTGACATATGGTTGCCTAATTAAATCTGACCGGAAACAAGGATTACTGGCAGTAAGATTCTAGCGGCCACATTTTGTTTCACAAGGTGGTAGATATGTATTCTCATAATCTTAAATATAACTAAAAATGTGGTTTTTAGCGTGTACTCGATAACTACATAATTTTGCAGTCGGATCTTAGACTATACGTAATCAATAAACTATATTGATGCGTAATAAAGTATTTATTCATTCATTCATTGTGTCTTACAGAAATCACTTTGAAGTGATGACTGATGACACTGCGTTTATGTTAGCTTAATTTAATAATATTATTTTAATAATAATGTCCAATATTCTTGCTGAAAATTAGTGTATTAATTCATTCGATCGCTCCTTCGTTCATTAAAGTCTTCAAAAGCATTCATCTGTACGTACTATGCAAATCACATGTTTCCAGTTACTCTTGATTATATGGAGACCAATAAAAAACCTTTAAAGATTAACAGTTATTGGAATAAGTCTCTCGGCGATCACAAAAAGCAGATAATTCGAAATAAATTATCTTTCGACGCGTTTTCTCAAATTAAATCAAGACGAGTTATGAATGAATGGCCCGAGACGGGTTCTTATTTATATCACCATAATATAACTATAGAATTAACTATCATCGGGGTAGGGTAAACGCACCTATAGTGGACACTTCCACAAATATTTAACTGCAGCTACAAATGTTTTGTGAAAAATTAACTCAATTTATCAATTATACTTTTAATTACACTAAAATATTGCCGCAAATAATAAAACAGTTGTCTGAAAGATATTTCTAAATCATAATTGTAATTATCATTATAAATAAAAAATAATTTGACTGTCTATTGTATTTTTAGCAGTAACATAATCCCGCTCACATATTTAAATCTTACCAGTAAAAATATATAAATATTGAACGAAAAGTGTTTTAAGTATTGAAAAAAAAAATGGGATACAAATTCAATCATAACATGATTTACATGATGTCTATAAACTCATGTCTATTGACTCTCATCATCAGAAGACCGTGTGTTTGTTAGTTGTCCTATTATGTTATTATCATGCAATAAGTAGGCAGACTTTTTGATTGAAACTATGTTAATTTATTATTTAAAACAAATACTTAATTGAAATTTTGCAAAACACTGCAATATTTTATTTATTCCTCAACTTAGGTATCATTTTGTAGCATTACGCAGATAAAGACTTATCATCTTTAAATATAAAACAAAGTCGTTTTAGTTACACCATTAACAACTCAGGAACGACTGGATCGATTTTTATGATTGTTGAGTTTTTGGGTTTGTCTTCATCCGGAATAGGATAACAACTATTAAAATACTTAAAAATGTTAAGAAAAAATGTACATATACAAAAATGTGTACTCGATAAAAATAGTATTTTTTTTAAATTTAGTATGTTAAGCGAAAGCGCTCACTTTTTCACAAAAAATCCTTGTTTATAAGATCTCAACCAGATTTTTTGATTCAAAATTAAAACAAATAAAAAAATCAAAACATGTCTCCAATACATACGCTTACCCTACTCCCGCGTCCCAATCCCGCCATGTGGCCGGTAGTCGGCAGTCCGCCACTCGCCGCGCTACAAACATGCTGCGCCTATACCTACTGTTAACTTTACTAACGCATCGAACCCGCACCGCATATGTGACCGACTCCCCGTCCTTCGCAGACCGCTTGGACAAACTCACCGACAAACTAGACAGATTCACTCTAGCGCCAACAATAAAAAAGGGCAGTGAGAAACTCTACGAAAAGTTAGATAGGTTGAATTCCTTAATGCCGAGTAGGGACCTCACGGAAGATGATGAGGAAGTGCTGTCGACTATCCAGCTGTGGGGATCTATGAGTGAAGACCAGCTCCAGGAGATAGCGCAGAATTTGCAGCGGATAAAAGAAGAGAAGAGTGAGCGTTTAGTTGACGACTACGAGAATAGTGATTGGACAGATGATGTAAGTGTTTAATAATCATATTTATCATAAGTATATTAATATTTATTAATAAGTATTCCAATATTTCACAATTATCCTACTAATATTATAAAAGCGAAAGTTTATAATTTGATGGATGTATGATGTTTGTTATTATTTTACGTAAAAACTACTGAATGGATTTCAAAAAAAAATACAATAATATATCTTATGTATCAGAATAGCACATAGGTATCTTTTTAACCGACTAGCCAAATAGTAGGTACCAAACTCTTTACGTACAAAACTCATACATAGATTAGTAATCT
Source organism: Lasaia peninsularis (assembly GCA_018236625.1). Taxonomy (NCBI): domain Eukaryota; kingdom Metazoa; phylum Arthropoda; class Insecta; order Lepidoptera; family Riodinidae; genus Lasaia; species Lasaia peninsularis. The sequence goes on along the minus strand of DVZL01004383.1, from coordinate 9,159 downwards.
AAAATTGCAAATTTACTTTTGTTTTTTGCGACTGCTAATATAAACATGCGTTTTGACAAACTGCAATAAAATTGATTCGTTGGTTGAGGGGTTAACGCTGAATATTAACGAGGCTCGGGTTCGATTCCCGTCTGGTGCAAACATTTATATGATGAACATATTGTTTTCCTGTATTTTTGAATCCGAATGCTTATTAAAATTAAAATTTTCTTGTGTTTTGTTGCGTGTGTGTACAAAGTTATGTGTATATTATTTTTTACTTAGATCAATAAAAGTGAAATTATTAATATGAGCAAATGTCAACACAAATATTATTTGTCACCTTTGTTTGTTTGGCAATTTTCAATAGGTTTTCTACATTATATAAATTTAGTTACATTATATCCTGTAGATAAAACAAAATGGTACTTATATATTACAAAAAAAGGAAGGAAGAGTTAAATTTTTGGTTTTCAATTCAAATTCTTGGAATTTGAATTCACACTACACAACTTATCTATAAAATAATTCAATTATCTTAAATTTGGGATCCACCGCTTTGTCTATTCCTACCGCCATAATGACAATTTCGTGTTCCGGTCCGGAGGGTAGGGTAGCCGGTAGACTCGCACACAAGGCTTAACACCCCGGTCACAGGACAGCGACGCACCCACAACATCTATGGTGTCTATAGGTTACGGTTGTCTCTTACTATCAAGAGAGCAGTGTGCTTGTTCGCTTCCTTATTCCATAAATAAATAAAAAGTAAATAGCTAACAAATATAGATGACAAAAATATGGCTTTACAAGAGATGCTCTTACAATCATTAAAGTAGCTGGAATATACACAAGTTGTATTAATTTGCTATAAAAGTTTATAATTAACTTTATTAATGACGCCGGCAAGATAAAACTATCATTAGGTTATCAATACTAGTATAAACCGTTGAAGCGCGAGACGAAAATGTACACGTGAGGTTCCGTAACAGTTTACAATATTAAATAGTGAAAAAAGTTTCTGGAAACTTTAAAATTTTGGTCAATTAAGTTTTATTATTTAAAAGATATTGCGACAAAATTAACTAAATATTAAAAAAAATATCTCTAATGGATTCATTCTAATGGATCTACCTATATGTGTGTTGTTTAATCCTTCTATTAAATGGCATAAAACATAATAAACAATTATATTAAATTACCGATCAATCACTCGCACACATATTATTATGTACTAGTACTTATAATTATAATCATAAGTATGTAATAAGTTTTTCAATCTGTAAACATTTTTTTTACCTAATCGTCTTCGTAACAACAGAAGCCTATTATAAAATAGTACCTTACTACAGAAGGAGAGCCCAAGAGAGGATTCAGGGGAGTTGGAACGTGCACTATTGTCTCGACGCGATCGCGTCGTTTCGGGCGTTTAGAAATGTCAAAGTCAAAAATTTGTACTGGGTTTTTTGAGTTTGACATTTCCAATCACGCGAAATGACGCGATCGCGTCGAGACGATAGTGTACGTTCTAAGGGGGCAGGGAGTAACTCGGGCTCATCAAATTGTAATACAGAAGATATCTTGTACCATCGTTAAACGCCTCCATTACATATAAATAAATATATAGATACAAATTATTATAATATATTAACATGTGTGTAGGATAGTCTGCCTATTTTTTTTGCCTCGAAAATCTATAATAAAACGTCAGATTAAGATACGGTAAGTTGATGACAAAAAGTATATAAATAATCTGACTATTTGACCACGATGAAAAGTAGTGGGAGAGTCAGAAACTTTCATAAAACAAGTCTACATATCTGAGCCATTACGACGAACTAATTATTATTTTGTCATTGAGATACATGAGGTATAAACACTATCAATACTTAATGCGCTCTAACAAAAATATAATGCACAAAATCCAATAAGTTCCCATGACGCTCGAGTAACTACACATTTAGCTCACTGGGTTCCCTTGCTATTATATTGGTCGTTGATCGAAGGGTTAGCGTACACGCCTAACTTCATCGACTGACCGCGAGGCTCGGGTTCGATTCCCGACAGGGACAAGCATTTGTGTAATGAAAATTCATTCTTATATCTATTTAAGTATTTCTATATATTAATAGCGTTGACTAACACTTATAACACAAGCATATAATTTGCTTACCTTGGGGTTAGATTAATTTGTGTGATTTGCTTAGTAAAAAATATTTATTTATAATACTTTGTGTAACGTAATGCGAAGTCGTCGAGTGCCTGATAATTACTGGGAACTATAGTAATAATAAATAAATATCACTAGAAAAAATTTCCGACTTAAACAACTCATACGTATCCCTAATGTAGCTAAACCACCTGCAATGGTATTAAACTATTATCTACACTTTAGATAACACTATAGCCTCTTGCGAAAGTATTTTACCAGCTACCCTCTAAATTTGAACATGATAATTGCTCTTTGGTCTAGTGGTACGCACTGTGAACCCCGCCATGTACCAATGAGTTTTTCTAACTTAAGTAAATTTTCGGAGTGCTCTTACGGTAAAGCAAAATCATGAAGAAACTCGGGACTTGTGCCCAATATGGCGACGGACTTACACCTGTCATACCATGCGACCTCATATCGTTGGCTAATCGTAGATGCATACATCTGCCTCTACCGACTCTTTCGGGGATATTATTTATTTATAATTACTAAATAGTGATTCGCTGCAGAATTCTGCCACCTGGTGGTCTGACTTATTGCATTGTTGAACCCTGGACCTCATGAGTACGGTGGCGTGCACAGGATTATGGCACTGAGTGTGCGGTGGAGTACTACGGTTTCAAAAAATCTTTTGTAGATTTTTTAGCTTTTTTTATTTAGTTTCAAATTATGTAAACGTGATAGTGAAATCTCGAAGTTTAATTAGATATATCAGAGTACATCTTGTCTCAAAGCGTAAATAGTGCTTATGTGCCTCTATAGATTGAACGCCCCTGGGCAATCTAGATGATAATACAATGGTACGATCCAAATAGTAGTTGCTAGGGTCATCTCAAACCTACGCCACAAATTATACATTTTTGGTTGCAGCTACTAATCTAGCATATTTGTTTCCGAACTAAGATGTTTTGCCATTTTCAACTCAGTTTAGCAAATTATTAACATTTTAATTATTTTTAATATAGACCTAGATATAAACAAGCACATTAATTTAAAACCAGTAAAAGTGCAAAACCTGACTTAAACTTTATTATGATGCCGTCAAGGTAAATGGCTTTTTACGGTTCAGGACCGTAAAAACGAGACACTTAATTTGAGACTTCTCTGTCCATTTGTTTTTCTGACCGTTGTCTGCCTGCCTATATTTAGGTTACAGATCATACAGCGTTATAGCTATAAGTTACTTCTTTTACATATAATGTGTTTCTGTTGCAATAATAACAAAAATATTTAAAACTAAATAAAATTAATATTTAAAGGAGTCTTCCTTGCCACGTTTATTGAATGGTTTTTTGGACTTTTTCTTTTTTTTTTTTGCGTAAGTCTGATTCGCCCTTGGCCGTTTTAATTTTGTTTTTGTTCATATTTAAGTTCACTTCGGGCAAGGAATGTTTTGTTTTTATATTTTAGAAAGTATTGAACCAATCGCCATAAAATTTTGACGGGACCACCTCTGAACTTAGACCCGAAAATGATCAGATTATCAAAATCCATTGAAAATTGACGTAATTGCGTAACAAAAATTAAAAAAAAGAATAAAAAAATAGAGAGGAATTGAGAATCTCCTCTCTTTAAACTTAACTCTTTAACTCCTCTGACGTAAACTTTGACAAGATATCACTTTAATGGTCGCCTTTTTTGTACAAAAGAAATTAAATGCCTATTAAAGTACTAGTAACCATTCCGTTGAGGTCAGGTTTAAAATTATATATTTTTAAGTGAAATCTCTTCAAAATCAGTCCACCGTTTACAAATAAAATCTAACCATACATACATACACATTTCGTAATTCGAATATTATAGGGATTAATCTGTTAATTTATTAGCTGTTAATGCTCAAGTGTCCAACTTATACTTACTCAGGATCGTGCACTGCATAGAGGCACATAAGCACTATTTACACTTTGGACAGGATGTGCTCTGATACATCTAACTAAACTCTGACATTTCACTATCATGATCACAAAATCTATGAAACTTAATAAAAAAAGTTAAAAAACTATAAAAGATTTTTTTTGTAACAGAGTATTCCGCCGCATATCCAGTGTTATAATCCTATGCACGCCGCTGTACTCATGAGGTCCAGGGTTCAATTTAGAGGATTTTTTAATTTATCTGAAAAATATAACGAATAAAATTAGATTTGTGTCCAATCGTGAGACCTAATATCGTCGGCTAATCATGCTTACATTAATATGTACCTATGCCCTCCCCTTGAGGATATAGACGTGACGATTTTTTTCCAATTAGTATAACAAATATACATACATAATATTAACCAATCACATTCACGCTAACAAGTCCGCTGTTACATTGTTAATAGAGAACAATTCTCAGACAACTAACTCTATATTGAATTGTAAAAGCTTTTATAGCAAACGAGCTAAAGCTATAATTATATCGTATTTAATTACCGTAAAATGGAGTTAATTGGTCGAATAGACACAAAATTTGAAAAGTCTTTCATACCACAAAATTGTTTAATTTTTAGATAAAAACTACTGTTTTATTGTTATTCTTTTAAACTGCAACATTTTTCACTAAAATTGGTAAGTACTAATATGACATATCAAATTTAGGTGAAGGTACCTACTTCATAATAAGTTTGAATATCACTATGTTACTGTGAGCTCTCTAAAAGATTTTGATTTACTTTATGGCCAAAACGGTATTCCGTAGCAAAAAGCTAATTTTAATTATACTTTAGTTCGTCAAAATTAAATTTTACACACCGGTAAGTGCAATTTTGATATTAATTGATTGTTAAATAGAATAACTGTTTGTAGTTGTACGATTTTATGACCAGAGAAGCAGAAAAGAAACGTAAATCGTAAATATCTAGATGGCAACGAGAAGGGGGTCATTAGAAAAAAATAGAGGATATTCTTAAATAAAATATGTTTTTGACATTTTAGTATCGTCATAAATTCAGCGACCAATTTTTAATCGCTGAATCAAATGAAAGATTATTTATTTGACAAAACAAACAAACAACTGCCTTCCACCCTGGCAGCTCGTAAAAGGCGAGCACAGGTTCTATTGTCACCAATACCATGACATTGACTAGGTGGTAGAGTCTTGCAACGACTTGACCGGATTGGTACCACCGCCTTACCTATTCCTGCCACAATAGCGTCAGTGCTTGCCATTGTCGTGTTCTGGTTTGGAGGGTAGGGTAGCCGGTAAACTTACTAACGCAAGAGGCTTACCATCCCAGCCTCAGGTTTGCAACGCAACATTTCCACCTTTGGTGTCTATAGGCGACATGTATTTCTTCCCATCAAGAAATCCGTCAGGAGAATCGTGTCCGTGTTCGCTGTCTTACCAGGAAAAAAACAAATAAATAAATATCGGCACGTCCATATCGCCGAAAGGATAGGGGTAGGTGTACATATGCACCCACGATTAGCCGACGATGTTAGGTTCCATAACATGACAGGTTGCACGTTTTTCGCCATGCCGGGGAAAGATGAGCCCAATCTCAGGCAACGTTACGTGTTTCAGATAAACTGAAAAAAACTTAAAAAATAAGTTGCCCTATCCGGAAATCGAGCTCGAGACCTCGTGCGTCAAAGTCGGACACCGACTCCAATCGAGCACAGAAGCGACAAAACACATTAAACATATTACATGACGTATCACGCTTAATATATCACTTAAGTAATTAAGATAAGGAAAGTTATAATTATAGTTATAATATAATTATGATCACTTAGTAAGTATATATTACAAATCAACAATATTTATGAGTCATTACAATAATGATACTACATGAAGTATTATTACCGATTAATTTAGACTAATGTCTTTTTAAGGTTCTCTAATTTTAAAAAAAGGAATGAACTCCTTACATGATGAAATTTTAAAGTTTTCAATAATTTAATGCTTAGTTTTTCTTTTTTTTTTAATAAGATTTAACCTAGATGCTCTGCCACTAGACATCGACATACCTAAAACATCTAACTATTGAGTACACGCTTGCCCCTTACCGTCAGGAGAGCCTTTTGCTTATTTGTTGTATTAGAAGTATCACATAAATAATGTTCCGAATTGTGAACTTTCATTTTTCGAAAGAAATGTTATTTTTTTATTTTCATAATCAACAGTATAATGGTTGAACGAAAATAGTGTGAATACGTAATCTCTAATATAGTCCAGATTCGAAACCCACCATTTACCAAAGATTTTTTTTCAATTTAAGTTCATTTCCTGAGTACTGTTACGGTGAAGGAAAACATCGGGATGAAACCCAGTTTCGTACATACGTATTTGAATTTCGAACTCATCTAGGATTGGGTCAAGTTTCCCTACGGGATTGAGAGGTCAAACGTACGCTTTGTTTAAAAACTGATGCCTTTGTCAAATACCCTGGATAAGGTAGCCGACTCCCTTATAATCTAATATAGAAACGGGATTAGACCAGGACGAAGAGGAAGACTTCCTGATATAAAAATAAAATTTACAAAACTCGACAGCTATTTGATCAAGTCAGTATTTTTTACAAAATGTTACAAAAAATTGTTAAGTTCCCACTTAGGCAAAGAGTTCTGATGTTGAAGAAATCTAAAAAAACAATAAAATAAATACAAAACCTCCGACAAAAAAAATGTTTAACACTATGAACTTTAGAGAAACCAAACAAAAATCCGTCGAGGGCTGTCATTAAATGAATGAAAGTTTTGGAATTTTATAGTAACGTGAATCTTCCTAGTTTTAGCCTTATCTCATTATATCGATGGTATCGGGGTCGGCTAATCTCGGGAATTCGACAAGGACACCAGATTTCATACAAAGCGACTGCCCAGAAAGGTTGCAGAGGTCAAATCGAGTTTTGGGAAACTAGGCCAAAACCTATATTTACAGCGACGCGCATACAACAGACAGACCCGATGTTCATGTCTAACGACTATCTTAAACTTCGAACCGGCATACGACAATGCCATTATAGCGGCAGAGAAAGGTGGTGGATTCCTAGCCGAGCGAGTTACTACAAAAAATACTTCCAATAATTATTTTACTCTGTTTAGGCATCATTCAGGCAATTACAATATTAAAATAAAACTTGTATTATATAAATTCGTGTAACTGTTATGTTTTAAAACGTAATATTTTAATAACAGAACCGGTTGGGTAAAATAATAATATAAATTATTCGAAAATTACAAATGATTTTAATCTACAGCGGAATTCCACCAAACTGCTTACGATAAGGTATATAGAAACAAAATTCACCGAGACCGATTATTCCTCATTGTTGGAGTGATGATAGCTTTTTTGTGTTATATTTTATGAGGTACAAAATATAACGAAGTAAAACGTCTAATTAAAAAGTAAACAAGCTGTTATATACAAGTTGCGTCACTAGCAGTTTAGATGTTGAGACATTAAATAACAGAAACATAGGAAAATTATTGGTAACCCTAGCTTGCCTGTCAGGTAAGCAAGAGTTGACAACCCTAGTTTACCTGTCAGATCATTGACCAGTTTCAATTACCAACGATAAGAGATGGGGCTACCATAGATCAGTAACCAGGCAACCACTGTTTTTCAATTCGTACTAATATTATAAATGCAAAAGTAGCTCTGTCTGTCTGTTACGCTTTCACGCCTAAACCACTGATCAGATTTTAATCAAATTTGGTACAAAGATAGAGTTGACCTTGACGAAGGATATATCGACTGTGAACCGGCAATAGTTATGTCCAATATTATGTAATGTTATATATTATGTTACGGTAATAGTAAAGAAGGACAAAATTCCATTAAAAAGTGATTTGGCTTAAAATTAAAGATAGGACATATTCCCAACTACTTCCCAACATTTAATTTTGGGAAGTTGGACTAAATTCCATTAAAAAGTGATTTGGCTTTTTAAAGATAGGACATATAATAGCCGGTTCACAGTCGATATGCTACTTTTACTGCAAAAAGGGTTAGAGGAGGGAATGATAATAGTATGGAAATGTTTTGATAACATATAAATATAACCGATTCGTTTTCATTTCATAATTGCCTAGATTTTGTTTGTATGATAGTCACACGCGGGCGAAGCCGCGGGCAAGAACTAGTAATTAATTAAAAAAAAATATCTTATCAACCAAACTCTAGTAAGCCTATCTGTAACTGAAGATAGGTTATTGCAACCGGGCATAAGACGATAATGTACAAAAATATACTCACGTCTCTTGTCTGATGCAGACATTGGGACCTTCCAGTAACGCTCCTGTTGAAGCAACCAGGGAGAGGAGTACTACAACCTTCCACATGACTACTGCTTACGCAAAACCGACTTGTGTCTCCATAACACTTCTATTGTTGAGCGACGTTTTTATACGCTTATTGCGTTCAGTACCTACTTGTTTACAACTTCACGTACGGTGAGAAACCTGAACTTTGGTTCCTGAAACAAACGAAATCATAATTGGATTTTTTTATAATAGCCAATTTTTTAAATAATGTTTATATACAAATACATATTTGGCTTAGTTTACTTAATAATTAGTTATATTACATTTTATTAAACAATGACGTTAAGAGTTAATTTAGAAGTGATTATATTATAAAATATCCGTAAAATAAATTAAAAGCAAAAAAAACTTTTAGAAAAAACTTAATATTATTTTTGGAGTTGCTCTCAACGAGTCCTTTCATTTGATACCCATATAATTGTAGAAGTGCTTTAAAAAACAACTATTCCGCCATCTTGGTTTCTTAATTGGTCCGCCATCTTGTTTGGTCCGTCATATTGGATTTAGAATTATGTCATGTGCCTTATCGTGCATTGTCATCCAAAAGCTAAACATGAACACAAAATTTCAGTTTAATCGGGTGAAGATATCTACTTCAAAATTGAATTCTAAGATTTCACCCGAACATACATACAATTCAAGTTAAAGCTTTTAAAGACACACCAAAGGCACAAGCCTACCAAAACCTACGTAGTACGTATGTTTATCATTCCATGTCAGGAA
>DVZL01004382.1:0-12975 GCA_018236625.1 Lasaia peninsularis | reverse complement strand
TTTGCTTACTTTAGGGTTATCAATTTGTGTAATTAGTCCAGTAATATTTATTTATTATTTATACCACAGAGGTTTTTTAAAATAACTTTAGTTAACATCCGTGCCGGAACGGCACATAACACTATATTTATGACGACAGGAATTAACAAGGCGTTGGATCTCTACCCAATAGAGTTGCTGCACAGCACTTTACCACCAGTGTAAAAAAAATACGTTTAATCCTTGTCAGTAGTAATTCGTGGCTATGCAGCCAAAAGTAGACTGGTACTATTGATATTACACTCATAAATAAAGACCTGTCGCCATAAGGCCAGCTTTTTTTTGACTTGGTAAACACGCAAAAAGAGACGTTGGTCAATCTAGAATGAATAAGCAATACTATGTATTTGGGACGGGTATTTCTTAGGAGTGCAAACTCCAAGTTGTATGTACTTTTAGCTTCATGGGTCATACTAATTGCTAATGATAATATCATTGTCACAATATGACACATAGCAGGCATAAGGCAAACGACCTTATAGTTTACGTAACGCTTCAATCTCCGTTAAACAACAAATAAAATGGCTAAGCTATTTCTGTACAAAGACCGTGCCGACATTGTATTATTCTCGTTTGCCGACTAATAGCACAATATGAGTTAGAACAATGCCCCTTTTAGCGATTAGTTATACGACTGTTGAGGCCTAAAATAAGCTTACTTTGGTATTTATATGCATGTTAATTTATATTGAAAACTAACTAAGCCCGCGACTTTTATTTAATTATTTTATTTCATTCAGTTTAAAATATATATAAGTAAGCATTCCTTATTCAATCAGCTGTCTGTCAGTGAAAGTCCCTTCAAAATTGGTCCAGCCGTTTCAGAGATAAACGGGTAAGACGGACAAAAACTCTAAAAAATAATATATTGTATTTTACATTTAGTAAAAAGCGGTTATTTTAATATTACATACAGACTCTCCAATTTTATTAATTTGCGTAGATATATGCTATGTTTTTCCGATCACATAAAAAAGAAAGAAAGAGACATTTTAGTCGTGTTAAAATAAAACACAATATTTTATACGGCTTTAAATATAATATTCTGAGGTATAGTCTCAACGTGAATATAAATGTCAAATACAATCTGACAGGACTCAGTCTTTTATCTCTTTCTTTTACTTACGTTGAAAGAAGATAGCGATAATATATTTTTTTATAGAATCAGCCAGTTTTATGTGACATTTTTTTTGTTTTATAATAATAAGTTAGATATATTGATGAATTAATCTATCAGGATGTGTTAGATTTTGATGTGGTGGTCCTAAAATACGTGACAGATAATTTTCTATTAAATGTTTGCTAAAGTAAAAGCCTCAGATAAATTTGTTATAATTACATCATCAGTATGAGAATCTACAAACAAAGTGTGAGAAACAAAGTGTAATTGTCCGATATCACCGCGGCCGGAAGATCATGGTCACAATAAAATTGTTTTTCATTAGAACGGTTATTTTCTTATCCTGGTTCTAATGCTAAATGTTTTTCTATACTAATATGATAAAGACGAAAGATTTGATTGTTTGTATTGAGTACCTAGTCTCCAAAACTACTGGACGGATTTGAAAAAATATTTTACCATTAGAAGCCGACATTATCCCTGAACATAGATACTTTTTACCGCGGGAAAATGCTTCATTTCTGCGGGAAACCGGGTAATAGGACAAGTTCACATAACTCCTAAAAGGCTGAACCGATTACGTTGAAATTTTATATCGATTTTTCGACGGTTTTCTTTATGATTTATAAGTACAATTGGACCCAGCAGGTGGCGCTGCTGTAATGTCAACTATGAACTAACCGTGCGAAGCCGGGTCGGGCAGTTAGTCAAATATAAAACGGATATTAGTAATAACCAGGACTTCGCCCCGTCTGTCAGTCATCGGGCTGTATCTCTTGAACCGTAATAGTCTTGCTAAGTTAGAATTTAATATATTTCTGGTGCAGCTATAATAGAAAATACCAAAAACAGACTAAAGTAAATATTTAGGGGGCTCTCATACAATTACGAATGTGATTTTTTTGCTGTATTTACAGAAAAAGGTGCGGTCTCGCACTAGTCCATTTTTTTCTGATTTTTGTCTCTTTGTATCGAAAAGTTACATAGAGACAAAAATCATAATTTTAACGATAGTTTTTTTTTCAAATATCTCTAAAAATTATTCTTCAAGTGTTTATAGAAATCTAAAAAACATTTGAGAAACTTTACAAAAAATTGCCTTGTAATATAGGTATAAGGTCTTATGGTAATTATTTTAAATATTTCCTTTCTGCATCTTCTCTTTTGTTATATACGAATTATATATTTAAATGTATTAAAATAACTTAATTGAATTTAATTAATCAGTAACCCCGAAGTTTTCCCAATGGAAAAGTGTCCAAACCACTGGTGGCATTGCCAGATTGGATGGCCAAGACCGTTATCTTGAAGTCTATTGTCCTAGTCACGAATAAAGGTTCTCATATACTTACCTTATTCAAATATAAGATCCCATATGACTCAAGCAACCTCTGAAGCAAAAGAGCGCTGAAAAACAATCCAACAAAGTCGCCTCCCGCTGTCTGTTCTTATATGCTTAGATCTTTAAAACTACCCAACGGAATCTGATGCGGTTTTTTAATAGATAAGTAATTTAAGAAGTAGGTATATAACATGCATATGTAGAGAAACAGTATAGACAATACACCCGTGCGAAGCCGGGGTATATGTATGTACCTACAATTAAAATAACCGATTTTTATTAAAGGCATAATATGTATTACAGGTACAAGGTAGGTACATGTCCTAAAATAATATTTTTTTGAATTTTTATGTCTGTACCCGCTAATCTCTGAAACGGATGGACCGATTTCGAAGGGACTTTCACTGGCAGATGGCTGATGTAATAAGGAACGGCTTAGGCTACTTTTATTTTAGAAATGTATAAAATAAACAAATTAAATAAAAACGCGGACGAAGTCGCGTGCATAGCTAGTTCTAAATAAATCATAATTAAAACCATCCAAGTTTATTTCCAGATATACTTCAACTCCAATGTCATTCGAGGTCACCGACCATTACAAGTTACAACATACTCACAAACTAACGACAAAAGAATTAACAGTTCTGAGAATTAATAAAGATATACGGCAGACTATACATAATTATTTGTACGATATATTATATAAACAATACATAGTGCAATATGTTTATACATATAAAACCATAAATTGAAATAGAAATATTTATTGCAACTAACCAAAACACCAAAAAATTAAACAAAATTTCAAATATAAAAAAAAAAATACAAAAAAATGCTTCAAAAATATAATAGGTAGATATTTATAATTGGAGTACCTATGTATGATTTAATATCTATTAACTAGGTGTGCCCGCGACTTCATCCGCGTTTTTATTTAATTAATTTATTTCACACATTTCTAAAATAAAATTCTAAAATGAAAGTAGCCTAAGCTAAGCCTAAGCCGTCCTTATTACATCGACTGTCTATCCCCTATATGTCTATATGTGCGAAAGTCCCGTCAAAATCGGTCCAACAGTTTCAGAGATTAGCGGGTACAAACAGACAGACAAAAATTTCAAAAAAATATTGTTGTGGTATGTGTGACTTGTATGTAATACATGCATTTAATAAAAAGCGGTTATTTTAATATTACATACTTTTTACTTTAGCATGGCGTAAGCAATTGCCATTATAAATGGCATAAAATTAAGTTAAGACTTTCAAATAGTCATGCGTAGTCATAGTCAGAATTACGAGGGTCTTAGGTAAGCAGTCGAATCCTTACCTACTCAAGCTTGCAGAGTAAGATTTGGCGATATCGAGAAAATACATCTTTCTATTTTCTGTATTTAATACACTAATTACTTCATAATGTTCCCAAATACAGATTAAAAATACGTTTATTTGTTTGATTTCTTACAATATCCAGTTTTATTAATTGAAAGCCATAAAATAAAGAATGCTGACGTCAAATATATTTGAAATAAACGTCTTCATTATAAGTTATAACTTTTAATTATGCTAGGCTATTATTCAAAGGACCACTAGCAATGGCGGGCCGGGTAAGCTGTGGCAAGCTGCAACGCTAACTTTTCCTACTCATAATTCAACTAGTCCTTGATATTAATCAAAATTAATATAATATTTTGTCTCTCAAAGGACTTTGGAAGGCAGCTGCGCAAAACATTGCGTTGGGTTTTTGTTTTCTCATAAAAAATAATAGCTCTTGCGTGTGTATCACAATAATTTATGTCTGTTTCACAAGTCACTTGATAAGTAATAATTATTAGGTAAATCTTGCTTCATGATTCATAAGCCAACGAGACCTTACTGTTTTTTGTTACTGACACTGGAATATTATATGAGTTGCGGTCGGTAAATCTAAATCTATTGAGGTATTAGTAAAACCAAAAGTGCTATAAAGTATTCTCATGTAAACATATACTGGAATAATGTACAATAACTATTCCGGTGTTTACTCATAAGTCTGTCTCTATTCGTCTTCGCATTATCCCGTATTATATCAGGTGATATCGGGGTCGGCTACCTAATCTACGGGACTTGACTAGGACACCAGTTTTTACGCAAAGCGACTGCTATCTGACCTCTGCAACCCAGAAGGGAAACTAGGCCTAAACCTAGATTAGGTCGAATTTAATCAATCCGAGTTTCCTCATTCACAAGAGCACTCAGAAAATGTACATAAGTTAAAAAAACTCATTGGTACATCACCCCGCCAGGATTCGAACTTGGATTCGAATGGAAGTCCGAAGCTCGTGCCGCTAGGCCACTGTGGTTCTCACTTGTAACTCTGTTACAAAAAATAATATAAGCGGGGACGCTTCTAAACTGAAAACTCTTTAGCCTTTCTCGTAGTACTTGCAGTCGCGGTATTTTACCATGCTATTGCAGCGACAGGAAGAGAGGGATGAGCAACGTATGATTGAGTTCATTAACCGCGTCGCACACACAAGTCTATCGCTGGGATCTATTTTAATTAAAAAAAGTTAGTATACTACGACATTGAAATAAATTTTAATTGTTTTTAATGTCTAAGATATGTGATGATAATATTTTTACTTCTGCAAAACGCAGTGCATCCTTAAAATATTATTGGTCGTGGAATGTCAATCAAATAGGTAGGGATCATGACATTTGGCACTCGATACTCTCCGTATACCCCGTAAAGGACCAGGTATGTATGTATGTAAAATATTATTGTTTTATTATTTTTTAATAAATTCTTAAAACTTTTGTATTCAAGTACAACTTTTTATCAAAACCCTATAAATGATTGACAGAAAGTTCCACAAAAGGGTCATCATTTTGTTTCACTGATCCAGACGAATAAGTTACAATGTATAAAAAAATCGTTTACATTTATGGTATTTACGGTTGTATAAAAAAATAGTTTTTCTAATACTCGACTATTGATTTGTAAATGTTGCCTACTGCAATAAATAATTTAAATATGTCCTTCGAATTGAAAGTAAATAAAACAATAAAAAAATTATGACAATTGACAACTCACGTTTCAGTACCAGGAGTCGATGTCACAACGGTCTCAAACTAGCACTAAGCTTTAAACTAGTTATACCGCCATAGTGGTTCGGAGTTGCTGGAAGTTTGCTAAATTTAGTATCAAAACTTAATGCATCTAGTTGGCTTCTCTGTCCCGCGTCTGGAGTTCACTGTTGCAAAAGTATTATCTCAAAATATCGTTTATCTAAATGCATGCGCGAATCTAGGATTATTTGATTTCCGTTTAGTCAGATAATATTAGAGTCCGGTTACTTAATTTAGGTGATTTTTTTACCAGTTTTTGCCGACATCAATAAATATTACTGGACAAATTACACAGATTAATCTAACCCCAAAGTAAGCAAATTATATGTGTTATAGGAGTTAGACAACGATACTAATACATAGAAATACTTAAATAAATACAAAAAAAAATTAATAAACGCCCAGACCCGGATATAATAAGTATATTGAGATATATTAAGATAGTAACAAGATTATTTTTCATCCTAGACTTATCCCGTTTCTATCTCCAATGATATCGCGATCTAGAAATCCCCTATAGCATGGTCATTAATTTTTACATAAAGTGACTGCCATCAGGGGATGGAGTGCACGCCCGATGCACATAAGCACTGTTTACGCTTTGAGACAAGATGCACTCTGATATATAATTTATTATACTCCGACATTTCACCACCATGATCTCATAATCTATGAAACTAAATAAAATAAGCTAAAAATCAATAAAAGGAATTTTTTTTTGTAATCGAAAACTCCGCAGCATACCCAGTGTCATAATCCTGTGCACGCCGCTGCTGCCATCTAACATTTGCAACCAATCCTACATTATGTTCAATTCGAATAACATATCACTGGTGGTAGATTGCTGTGCTGGCCCGGGTAGGGATCCACTGCCTTACCTATTCCTGCCGTCTTAACGACATTATGTTCCTATCGTCGTCTCGTGTTTCTAGTATTTGGCCTTATAAAAGAAATACATCATCTGTGAAAATTTCAACCGTCTAGACATTTGATCAGTCTTTTAGAGCCTGGTGACAGATATACAGACATATGGACATACAGACGGATACTGTAAAAAGGTTAAAACATGAACGGTGTATCCTAAAAATGAAAAGGTTTTTCGTATACATCTATTTCACATTTACAAAGCGTCAACAATGAACTGTGGACAATACATTCGTATGACATTGTAGTATCGGTGAATACGGCGGCGTCGGCCTGAGAACTTTAGAACAAGCTTTTGTTTTTGTATTCTTTGGAAATGTCTTTAACATTTTAATTAAAAAAATGTTAAGCAACTCCTTAAGACCTGGTTTTACAGTCTTACACCAATTCACAAGTTGGAATCTAATCTCTAATCATTTCTCAATGAAATCGAGCAAAACAGTGGTATTTTGAATGGCATCCCATTCATACTTATGTTCACGCCAAGTCGGTAGATAGAGTGTACAGAAAGCTTGTCTAGATTTCCCCCATTATTATTATTTTTAATTTTAGAATAGGCAGGCGTTTGACCACCATCTCGCTTGGTGTTAAGTTACGACGCGACCGAAGATGGAACATGCCTACCTAGAAACAGTCTATTCACACTGACCCTGAAAGCTGTCTGCCAGATAAAGTCCAGTCAAAATTGATCCAGCCATTTGGGAAATTAGAACAGACAGCAGACAAGAATTCTAAAAATACTGTTTAGGTATATGTACCTTGTAAACAATATTTGCGTTTAGTAAAAAGCGGTTATTTTAATATTACATACAGACACTTCAATTTTATTTATTTTTTATAGATATAGATAACGTCTGGTGACCGAACTGATTATCGGTGGTGGTAGTTTTGTGTTATAATTTTGGTGAAATAATTCATGAGTGAAATTTTCATTGACGCTCCGTGAGTAAATATTGTTAATAAGTTACGCTTGTGGAAGACTAAACACGCGTGGTGTAAGATATATATTTTGTTCAGGCCGAACAATCCGGTCGAAAGACACCCACGCATAGGGATGGGCAAATGGGGAATAAATATCGATATATATCGTATCGTTATTTTTAAATGTATCGGTAAATAAGCGAAACTTTTTTTAAGCGATCAATAACCTATAAAAACTGTCAAAATAATAATAAATTTTTGAATCAACGAAACTGAACTCATACAGCCTGCTGCTTTCATACTCTTTTTCTAAAAAATATCGATTTTGATATCTGAAAATAAATATCGATAGTTGATTATCGTAAAAATACCGTTGATTTATATCGATATTTTTAGCCCAAGCCTACCCAAGCCGCTGTTGTCTCTTACCATCAGAAGAGTGTGCTGTCTGTCTTATTCATCAATTTTTATGCTAGACATGTCAAAATGTTTACTGGTCGAGGTACAACACATATGTGCCTTATATATTAATTGGTGTAAAAAGAATCTATCCGATTTAGATTTCAACTTTTCCTAAGTACAAAGTTAGCCTTTTTGCTTAACGGCCAATTAGTTGTGGTAATAGTGAGTCGATGTGGGTATCAGCGTATCCGATCGCGTATTACACGTCCGCGTACGTAATTACTGCGCTCGCTGACCGAGCGGTGCGGACCGTTCCGTTGGATACCAATCACCGTTGCCCAACTGTTTAGCGTACTGGTACTTGGTAATTGGTCCAAGATAATACTTTTGGTCCCATTGGAAACTTCTTTAACAAGAGTCGCGGAAATAAACACGACGATATTATTAAATCGAAGCTTCAAAGATTCAACATTTCGACACTTATTACATCATGTTATATATCATCATAAGTATACATAACAAACCATTTTGCTGTTCGCTTGTCTAAGAACTTGATTGTGTGAGTGCGACTCGGTTAAATACATGAACGTGTGAGCGCGGCTAGTCTAAGTATTTGACTGTGTGATTGTAGCTAGTCTAAATATTTGACTGTGTGAGCGCGGCTAGTCTAAATATTTGACCGTGTGAGTGCGGCTAGTCTATATATTTGACAGTGTGAGTGCGGCTAGTCCGAGTACTTGAATGTCTAAGTTAATCTGAGTATGTGTTAATCAATTAAGGAAAAAAACGTATTAAAATTTTACGCATCTAATGAATTATATATCAGATAAATAAGAAAGTGAAATTGTTTGTTCCACTCAGACAAATATAGCAAAAGAAAGTCTTTCAGGCCATATACATTGGCTTTTGATGTATATGGCCTGAAAGACGTGGGTTTAAAATGGTTGGGGCCAAATATGAACAAAACCGTAGAGGGGAATTTTGTGCTGCTTTAGTAATGAAGATTCGATCACAAAAAATAAAATACTTTATTATTATTACAATACTTTATTGTTATTAAGCTTTTAATATTTTTCATGTTTAATAAAGTTTAAACAAAAAGAAATGGTAGCCTTTTTTCACCTTTTAATTTAAGACTTTTACAATTTGGCCTTCTATATGTTTCTTGACAGTTATTGATATGCGTAAAAAAAAACCCACGCGTTATTACAAACGGGCTTATTAAAATACGTGCATACATAGGTACATTGCAAGTAGACGATTTGTATTTTGTAATAAATGATTGCAAAACTAATAAAGTGGTCTGGCTTTTTCTGTGACCTATTTAGAATATGTATTGTAAGGTGTTTGCAAAACAATACACCTTTTTGTCTCTGGTATGGTAGGGTATCGACCATATTTGTTTCTTCGCCTTAGTCCCGTTTCCGTAATCATCATCAGATGACTTCGCTGTTGGCTACCTAAATTAGCGGATTTGACAAGGAACGACTGTCCCGACCTCTGCAACCCAGAAGGGAGACTACGCCTAATCATTAGGTCGACGTCGGATAGTAAGATCGGACTCACAAAACGATCGCTTCTTATTTAAGATATATCGTACTTAACGGATTTCTTTTATTTATTTGAACGGCCAAGGATTGAAACTCTGCCTGAGAAAGTATTTCCAGACCGTTATAAATTTAAGCGTATTAAACAATGAATAAACACATTTAATTCACTCTTTCTTTTTGTTGCTTCCACTTTCGATCCCTTCTTCACTTTCCATCAAGTTGAGGATTGCTATACTAATCTAACAGATATAAAAATGCCTATAAAACTTGATAATGCTTTAATGTCCCAGTAAAACATAAACTATTACATGTTGAAAGTACTTTCTTTTATTAGAAAATTACCGTGCAAAAGACATGTGTTCGAAAATATTTTTTGAAAGAAGTAACAATGTTAATTATAATTTTAATTAAATAGGCAGTTAAATAATAATTTATGCGATTAATTATCACTTAATATCTCTTAGAAAGGTATATAATTAGTAAATGTATTATGTACATAATTGTAGATCATAATCGTGTTTACAGACCGTATCTACAGTTGTTTAGTTATGAAAGATTCATGTTAATGAAATTTGCTAATACAGAGAACCGGGTGTTGTCACAGCAGATACTTTGCAACGTGCGATGTTTCTAGAATGAAATACCTCCTAGATATATATATTTATATTATGCTTTTAGTATATGACGTCGTTTTTCAAGCTGTTTTAAAAAAAATGTTAATAACATTTTAGGGTTCCGTACCAAAAGGGTATAAGCAGGGTAAGAGTATAAACTAAATATTAAAAACAGAATCAAATTAATATTTAAATACTCCCATATAACAAATGTGAAATTTTTGTCTTTTTTTACAGATAATGGTAATTACGGATATTGTCGTGCAACTCGCTCTTTTCAGTTTTTAGGGTTACATACCCAAAGGATACGTCCGTCTGTCTATCTGTCTGTCAGTCTGTCACGAGGTTTTATCTCATGAACCGTGATAGCTAGATAGGTCAAATTTTCACTTATAATGTTCTTGCTGTTATAATAAAACATACTAAAAACAGAATAAATATATCCCATACAACAAACACGATTTTTGGCGTTTTACAGCTGATATATATGGTACGAAACCATTCGTGCACTAGTCCGACTCGCACTTGACGGATATTTTATCTATTCTAGCAACTTCAAATACGTCATTTTGATTTTCAAATATATTTTAATATAATCATAAAGAAAAGTGTTTAAATTATAATAATGAATTCCTTCACGAAGACTCTTGTCTCGACGACCCACTATCAATAATGATGTAACAGTGTTTGTTTGTATTTTTAAATAGTCACAGCCAGGCGCGGCCATAAGTGAAAGTCGCGAAAGCTAATACTGGACGTGAGATTGTTTATTTTTATTGCTATGTGTGAAACTAATTTATAGATTAGAAATGGTTTTCTGTTAGGAAAATGGTACGAAAATTAAACCAATCAGTACTCATAGGATTGGATGCGGTGGTAGTTTATGATAGACAGGTTTTAATAAGTTTACCATTAATAAATATAAATTATGTGTTAAAATATTTACACACCACATTGTAGGGATGGCGAAATCCAAATTCTTTCCGAAAATATCGATTTAAAATCGTTTCGTAACCTGATGAATCGATTCACAAACAAATCGATGTCTAAAGGATCTATCTCTAATAATTTGATCTTTTTTCGAGTTTGTATTTACAATGTAAGTATAAATCAATTTTATTAATAATAAGATAAATAAACGATTTATTATAAGTAAAATTAGGAAATTCTAAAACTACAATTATTTATTATTATATCCAAAGTGATTTGGTATAAAACAAGATACTTATTTTTTTGTTTTATTGATTACGAAGTTCAGAAAATAGATAATAGGTATGTGTAGTTTATAGTTCCCAATGTTTAATTAAACAGAAAAAAATGAATCGATTTATAAAGGGGGTATATTATTGCCTCACTATATCGATCCAGTACAACATATCGATTTGAAAAATCGATCTTTTTGACTCGATCGATGTCAGATCGCCATCCCTAACATTGTGGTAGAATATAAAAGAGAATATTGGTATGATTAAAAAGTTTGTTTTGTAGCAACTTTTAAATACACTATCTTTCTGTTTGTTTCCCATGTTGCTACATTCAAAATATTGTTTAAAAATGGGTTCATTTCAATACTAGCTAGTGCAACGACGTAACCAAAAGCTTTCCAGTTTTTGATATTTTTCAACCGAAATTGCGTGTATATGTTGCGGTAAATCTGATTAATTGAAAATTATTAATAATTTTACAAAATTATTAATAATAACCACATGTTTTGGTAAATGTAAATAAACGATCGAAATTTATTACTTTTAGTAGTAATTATTAATAATTCACGACATGTTAGGTTAGGTTAGGTGATTAATTTATCACTTTAACCTCGACTTTCGGTAATTATTAATAATAGTAGATAATTATTAATAATCTTCAATTATTCACTCTTACCGTAACATATATATTAGGGTTCTTTAATATATTTTGTATCGGAAGTGAAACGTCTTGTCACTTTTGCCCATGGTTCCATTATACTCAGGTATTTATTTATGAAGTGTGATTTTTCTTTCACTTTATTTATTAAGTTTACTATTATCTTTTTTTCCCTCCAGATCCCATTTAATTTATGTTTTGTGTAATTTTGTAGAGTAACTTTATAGTTATAAGTCTTTTTGTTTAGTCTTCATTTTTTTATGTGATAAGACAGCGAACAGGTATACGGGTCTCCTGAAGGTAAGAGACAACCGTGGCCTATAGACACCATAGATGTTGTAGGGACGCCGCTGCCCTGTGGTTGGGTTGTTAGACCTTATGTGCAAGTCTATCGGCTACCCTATCCTCCAGACCGGAACATGACAATGTCATTATGGCGGCAGGAATGGGTAAGGTGGTGGATCACTAACCGGACGAGCACAGCACTCTACCACCGGTAATTTCTTTCTTTTCAACCTGGATTTATTTCTTTTTTTTGTAAATTAGCATTAGTTGTAATCTGTTGTGTGTTATTAAATAAATAAATAAACAAGCAGTGCTACACGGTTTCACTTGCGTTAATTAGAGAACAATTATTATAAAAATACCAAGGGTAAATATAGTAAAAAAATATGCGCCTGTGACAAAGAACTAATTTATTTGGATAAAATCTATTCAGACTCAATATAAAGCTTATTAAAACACCTCCTGAAATATTGTATAATTTTAGACTAGCAACCCGCTTCGGCTTCGCACGGGTATACTATAGGTACATGATATATACATAAAAACCTTCCACTTGAAACACTCTATTTAAGAAAACCGCATCAAAATCCATTGCGTAGTTTTAAATATTTAAGCATACATAAGGATATAGGGACAGAGAGAGCGACTTTGTTTTATACTACGTAGTGATTAATTTAATTACCGTAAAAAAGGTTACAATGAGTCAACCTGAGACTGAGATAGCAAGCCCTATGAGATGTTTAAGTAATCTCCAAATCG
This sequence comes from Lasaia peninsularis, assembly GCA_018236625.1. Lineage (NCBI taxonomy): Eukaryota > Metazoa > Arthropoda > Insecta > Lepidoptera > Riodinidae > Lasaia > Lasaia peninsularis. Next base: position 48 of record DVZL01004382.1, on the reverse strand, counting down.
ACACAAGCAATTTAAATACTACACTAACTCATATAAACAAACAAGCGG